>JALLAZ010000276.1:0-17916 GCA_036939755.1 Stephanodiscus triporus
AATCATCGCACGAATCAACGTCGCACAAACGATCTGGTTCTATAGACTATAAAATCCATCTTTCCAAGTCACCTCTGAAGAAGAAGCCTCAGTCATTAATTGAAGAACTCGACCTTGCTGGCCACAAACGCATGGTGAAAAAAATTGTGATGGCGACCTCCAAGGCGGCGACGGCATTCGAGGAGCAGTACTCTAATCATGCGTACTCAGCAGAACAGGCACTGACGGGAGACACACCCATTATTTCTAGGAAAGCCCAAGCCCACAGCCCAGAACCCAACCTTCAAATGCCCACAGTAGGCGAACTTACCCGCGGGGCCTTCAGCCCTTGGAAGATACCCGACCGTGCCGAAGATGAGAGTAGCATTGCATCATCGGCTTGGATGTTGAGCGAAAACGAATCATTTGCGAGGTCAACGTCGGGGGCTACATACTCTATCGAGGGGAAGCACCATAGCCTTGGCGCCTCACGAAGAAATCAGGACGACAATCTGAACGAATCGTTCGAGGTGAGCCTAGGGGAAGACAGAGAAGGGTCGCTTGCTTCGGTCCTTCGCTGGCTCTTCGATGAAGTTTTGCCTACAAACTCGCCGATTGCCACTGCATTTTCAGCGTTCGATATTAATGCCGAAACCGCCGTCCAGTCTGATCGGGTACTTGCCATCGCAAACGATGACGAAAGCTTTAACCTCATCTGCAAATACGTGAATGCAACTGTATTGAAGCTGAACTGCAATAGAAGAGCCGAGTCAGAGAATGAACTATGCGTCCCTCGTCAAATAATAGGTGATGGGTATTTGAACGACACGACTATTTCGACTCGCGAATCATCACCCGTGCCTTCTTCCTACATTTCCGAGAAGAAGTCTGGATTCGACGAAAAAGCAGCCGCGAGAATACTCGCGGGGATGGAGCGGGGCGTTGAAACTTTTGAAATCCTGCCATCCGTTGATGACGGCAATGCTCGTTCAAGTCCTGACGAGTTAGCTGCGAAATTCGTGAACTTTTTGCAGTGGATATCATATCTAACTGGAATTCCCTCTCCTTTTGCCGGGACCAACCCGTTCAGTCAAACAGTTGTAAATAACGGAATATCAAAGAAGGCGGAGTATTCTAAAAGAGAACGAAAATCCATGCAAGATTTGATATTTCCAAATGAAGATAGAGTTGTCGCTGTTTTTCGGTTTCTCTGGAAATCTTGTAAAGGCTCGGGAGGGGGAAATGTTAGACATGCGCTTTCTGCTATTGAGGAAGACTTCAACGACGTGAACCAAAATATTGACCCATTCCCAACGCCGAAGAAAGCCTCCGGCGCAGCTTCTGCTTTCCAAACTGGTTGCTCTTCTGATAGACAACCCAGAGGCCAGGCCACGGCACGTCGGAGTAACAAACGAAACCATACGCATTATAAATCGAGCAATCCAAAAGGCAACGTCAATCCGAATTATTCAGTTCCAAAAGAAAGACCAAGTCCATTTGAAACTGCAGTTTGGAATCAACCAAGCATAGTGTTATCAATTCTGTCATTTCTCGGAGATCCGGTATCTGTTTGTGCAATGAAGCGCCTGAATGTGTTTTGTAATAGAGTTGTGAGTGAAAATCAGCATGTGCTTATGCGGGGCGCAGTTAGACTGGGAGGGATGGACAAGTACATTCGGCCATCATTCTGGTTGTGGGTAACAGAAATGTGGAAGCCAGAGAATCCTATTCCATCAATTCAGTCCCAACGAGGACCCGAGCAGAAACACAGTGGTCGCGACTTCCTCAAGCTGAAGGATATTGGGGCAAAGGGAAAATGGCATCAAGTTATAGAAAGAGATGTCACTCGTGCGTTCGGGAATATGCCTCCACATAAAACAGGTGCTCGATATAGACAGGATTCGATCGTCCGAGCTCTTGTTTCTTTTGGAAAAGAAGAAATAATGAGGAACAGCCGTAGTTATATGGACAGAGTCCCAGAGGGATCAGAGGGATCGAAGCTAGAACACTTCAAGCTATCCTCTCGCTTGGATCGCCGGGATGATTCTAGCAATGAGAGCAGTGGGAATCTGACGCCTACGGACACAGTTAGTGACTGGGGTGGGATCTCACCAGTTGGGAGCTTGGTTAATGAAGAGCCCAGTGTGACAGTTGGGAACATCAGCGAGGCCATGCAATTTGTTTCTCACGAGAATGGCGACATCTTGGATACTAATACAAAACCCACAAGGCAAAATTTTTCTCTGCACACTTCCAAATCAGAAGTGAGTGATCCAGTTTTGAGCGGCAATGCCCTCACCAGCGAGATGAAAGTGGATTTACAAAACAAGCTGAGGTCTATCTTGCATGCCCTTGCAGCAAGACATGAAGGAGTAGGGTACTGCCAAGGAATGGATTATATCGTCGCTCACTTGCTTCGAGTGTTGCAAGATACAATTTTGCTACGTGTGGTACAAAGATCAATACCTACCGGCCAAAATTCAACAGCAAAAGAGAATAAAAATATTGACGAAGCTGCTGACTGGCGCACAATATCACCTGATGAACTGAGAGCAAGAATGAATGACATCAATTCCCATTCGGTTGTTGTTGAAGAAGTTGTTTTTCAGGTCATGGACACTTTTTTCTCGACATACAATCTGCAACACATGTATTGGCCCGAACTGCGCTGTCTCAAGACTTTCTGCCGTGTCTTTGAAAGTTTGATAAAGCAGAAGCTTCCGGTGTTGGCAGATCATTTTCAGCACTATGACCTTAACGTGGGCCTTTTTGCGCTTGGGTGGTTCCAAACACTCTTCCTTTATTTACCGTCCATGCCCTCAACCACTGTTTGCCACATCTGGGACATTTGGTTGGTAGAGAGAAGTTTCAAGATATTCTTCCGCGTCGGCACTGCCATTTTGTTTTTGAGTCAACCCACCCTTCTGAATCACGATTTAGAAGGAATGATGACCTATCTGAATACTTTTCCAGATGCAACACTTCTACGTCGTGATATTTTGATTCCGTGCGCCTTGCAGATAAAGATCACTAACAGAATGCTTGTCGAGATTGAAATAGAAGTGGCCAGTTCCAACCAATCACAAGATCACAATAATGAATATTTTCCTGTCTAATACTCTTCTTATGAATAATGTAATAACGCAGAGACCAAGGGGGGTGGCCATGGTTAAAATATAAGCAATACACTTTGAGTGCAACCAGTAAGTCAAGTAGGACCCAGTTTTGAAGTCTTCAAGGGTTCCAGCGATGCTGAGTCGGCAGATGCCCCGAAAGCGTTGAAAATTCTTTTATGGAAATCTGGCCGCTCACGCAAGCACGTCTCTTCAATCGCTTCGCTCGGACAAGTTCGGCGCAACTCCTCTATAGATTGTTCCATATCATCATCGTTCAAGTTTATTGCCCCTCTGATCAATTCCTTATAAATCTGAATCTCGTTGCAAAGGACCGCACAAAGAGCAGTTTTAGAATCGTCGCTTAAGTATTTCTCATTGGGGATTTTAGGAATTGTAGGCTATGAATGAGAATCAAACGGTTAGCTTGTTAGCAAACAAGAATTGCAATGGATCATTAACAATTTGACTTACGTTATTCCTTGGAACTTCTGACGATTGCAGTACTCCATAATGCCCCTCTAAAAGTATATTGATCTTATTCCAGTCATCCGCTATGTGCTCGTTGCGAATCACTAAAATGTTTTTATTTGAATTTGGTGCCGTGGATGAAAAATTATCCTCTTTGGTTCCGAAAACGGACTGGGCATAATACTGATAGTTGAAGTAGCCATGAGCAATATAGCTCCCGACTCCTGATATGGCATCCACTGCCCTAGCTCGGCACTTATGAAGGAAAAGATCATGAGTAAAATGCGGTCACAAATATTGAAAAAGACTTGCAATGAACGCGTACCGTGTCTGATACCTGATCCGGATTCCTCTCCAGCAAACCATTTTGGGCCAAGGCTTCCAAAATGAGATCGAGAAAGAAAGAAGCATCAGTTATTGCATAAGAGCATGTGAATTGTGCATCATAGAATTGAGCATGTTTGAATAGAGTATCAAGACCATTCACTCACCTTCTAAAGTCTGAAAATTGCACTCCTCGTACAATTTGTTTCGATTGAATTGACCAAAACTCCTATGTGCTTTCGGATCTGTCGCGTTTGGACGTTCATAATTGAAAGCTGATAGCACTCTAGACAACGGATCACGAACAACGAATAAGTAATCTACCAAAATTATTCAGAGCAACATCATACATCGATTGGTGAGTGTTGACACTTCTCCATTAACAACAAGTAGGACAACAACAAAAACACTCACATTTACTATCGTCAACACAGTCGTTCACCCCTCGATGTAAGGTATGAGTAGTAACAATCGGCAGGAGGCCTATGATATCATTTTTTGATTCGCAGTGGAGGTTGAACCCGAGCATGCAGCCGACTGAAATAGAGAGATGACAATACCACGTCAGTTAATGATCACGGCAGCGATTTGACTTCAGAAAACGTGCGAAACGGTTTACTCACCGGTAGAGCCCCCAGCTTTTCCCACGTGAACAAAACATATTTGCTTGTCGATCGGTATGTTCTTATTGAAAGGGATAATTTTCTTCGCCCAGGACGGTCTGACTTCATCGGGCCATCGCAAGCTATAGGGCGAATCGTATACATAATATGTTTTTTTCATGCCGAATTTATTCTTCTGTAGGATGTTCTTCATGCCGGAAGTGAGATATTCAGTGAAGGAGGCATTGAACAATGGAGAGGGCCCGTCGGACGTCCCATCCTCGATCTCACCCGATATGTCATAAGAAACATCCACGCCATTCACATTCCTCACGACGTGAGACGACGACCATGCATGAAACACATATCCCGCGGCGAATGCGGCGGCTGTTACGCTGAGCAGAACTGCAAACCAACCTTTGCCGACCAACACCGCGCGTTGTTGTTTGTCATGGGTTTTGGATGGACTCCCCCCCATCAGCCCATCTTGCTCTTCTTCGTCGTAGGCAAGCATTGTGTTGAGACGACTATCATAGAGGATTAATTATTGCTCGATTGTGGAATGCGTTGTCTGGTTCGATGAAGGGAAGACCGGATAGCTGTCTAAGAACACGCTTCATAAGCAATCTACAAGAAAATGCACCCCTACGTACGATTGATCTTCTCGATTCTCAACCTATTCCTACGTGTTCGAGTGATTTAAAGATGACATTCAATATCGTCCAAGTGAACGGAGAGAAAAAGAAAAAAGAAATTGTTATGTTGTGAGAATTGTGGGGCAACGGCAAACAGCTCGCATTGGTTGGGTCGGTCGTCATGGGGAACGGGAAGAGGAGGCGACCAGGACACGCCGCCCCCCCCGCCCCTCCCCCCTGCCCCGGTCGCGGCCTCCCTCAGGGTGCATGGCGGCGGCACGGTCGTCGCCGACGTGCCGTCTTCGCATCATCCCCTATCCCCATCATGCCCCCGCTGAGCCAATCAAAGACACGACCGCACAAGTGTGGCAGCTGTCAAACACAGGGGACATCACTAGGATGGTCCCTGGCTGGCAGTGAACACTTTCACTTGTGCGGTTGCAATCTCTCACAAGGATGACGGTGACGGCAATGGCAACGGTGGTGACGATGGGGTGTGTTGGCGGCTGGCGGCGGCATCTTCGTCGTGAGCTGTGGCATTGTCACCACTGACCCCCCCTCCGACCGTTACGGTGACAGCGACGCTGGCGGCATTGGCGGCGTCTCACAATCACCGTCTCCCTGTGGCCTGATGCAACTGCACAAGTAAGGCAGCTGTCAAGCACAGGTGACATCACTAAGATGGTCCCTGGCTGGCAGTGAACACTTTCACCTGTTGTTGGGTGTTTTTTTTCTGTCAGGGGATGAGTGTCTTGTCCCATTTCAAATCAGCCACTTCGGAAGAATATTCAACATATTTATGCGATTTTAGCATCCTCCGCGGCCTTACGAAAAAAATCATACAATAAAATCCAAAAACAATTATTACATCGTGGAGATGAGGCGTTGTGAAGACAGAACCCTATGTTCATTACCATATCAAGGGATCGGCGATACATCTACTTAGCCCTTCAAAAAGTTATCTTCGGCTTCCCCGCCACTCGTAGCACATCCTCCACCACCTTCTTCCCACCAGCACACACGCTTCCTTTCCCAAATCGCATTCGTAAGTCCGTCCCGTCCTCTCGGGCGTCCCACACGACACCTCCCGCCTCCTTCACTAATACAATTCCAGCACAGACATCCCACGGCCCACCGTATCCATGTTCATAGTAGCACGAGACCTGTCCAGAGGCGACGTGGGCTAGGTTTTGAGCTGCCGATCCCGACGAGCGATATCCTCTCAATCCAGCTCGCAGCCACTTGTTCACACGATCCGTCGATTCATCAACGAAATCGTCATAGCGGCAATGACCAATGTTGTTTACCAATAGGCAGTCTTCGACAGATGCGGCGACGCCGTCGATTCTTACTGGTTTACCATTGAGAAGCGTCCCGACACCACTACCCTCTGCTGCCTCGTAGAGACAATCTGTGAATGGGTTGTACACCACTCCTACGCGAGGAATGCACCCGTTCATAAAGCCAATCGAAACGGCAACAAACGGGTAATTATGGACGAAGTTGGTAGTCCCATCGATGGGATCAACTGAGGAGATGCAAATGAAAGTAGAGGCGGAATCGAACAATTGTAATTGAAGGTCGTCGTCGCTCGTCGCAAGCATAGCATCGTCACGCAAAACTACAGTAATGCTTACCACACCAAATCCTTCCGGCTGGAAATGGATCGCCTTGCTTGCCCTTCGGATATTCGACTTGATCCTCCTCGCCAACAATATCATCCTCCGGGAACGCATTCTTAATGATTTGCGTCACCACCCTTTCTACATGCGTGTCAGCCTCTGTGACCAAATCGACGCCAGATTTGACACAGACGGCAGCAGAGTTATTCGATCGACCGCTATTACTGGAATACATTCGCATTATCTCTCCAGCCTTGCGAGCGACAGACTTGGCAAGCTCCAGTTCGGCTTGGTAGGGTGATTGCATGGTGGATGGTAATGGCCTTCGATTGGATTCGTTGATTGGTGATTTTTGCGAGGATTTGCGTGTCGTTAGTACCATACTTACCATAGGTGGTACACTCAAGAGAGATGTGGCTAGGTAGATATGTACTCTATGGTACGATACGCCACACAAAAAAACTGCATGCCCGGGCGGCCACACTCAGGAAGGAGAGGAAGGCAGTATTACTCTCTATCGGACAGATGATAGACATGTCCACACAGTCATCATCTCATGCACACGCCAGTCCATCGCTGCGACATAGGTTTGTTCGGCTCAATCCTAGATTCGATCGCGACGAGACTCTGGGGCTTTTGAAGGTGAGAGCCAACAGTTCCACAACTTCTACGCTTTCATATATTATGTCAATGTAGCATTCAGCATCAGCCCCGACGATTTACACTGTGCACAGTCCGAAATACAGCGCTTTCAACAACACGACAACGAATATCCTCTTCCAGTACCATGGCTGAATTTCAAAGAATATCAATTGGAATTCTTCGCCATCCCGGGGGAGTTCAGCCTAAATCGCTCCACCTCGTTTCAATCCGGACGAATTTACGGGATGGACGTCACAAGTGGGGCTGCTGTGGCCGCCTTGCTGTTTGACTTTTACGACGTGGTTGATCCTGCCGCCCCCAATAATCAAAATAAAAAGAGAAAGCCGGTCAGCGGTGAACCTCTGCGTGTGTTAGACCTCTGCTGCGCTCCAGGGTGAATGCTACATGGTACTGTCTTTTTTCGTTTCACCTCATGATTTCTGACTCTTATAACTTATCTCTCTTCCTCTTTCAGCATCAAATTGTGCATGATGGCGGATTTATCTCCTGCATCATCAATTCTAGTGGGGGTTGATATCTCTCCCCAGCGTATCTCGCTAGCCAAAAATATAATCAAAAAGTATCACATCGATGCCAGCACTTCAGCATCACAGTCAACGTCAGTAATTGCGGATGCTAAAAAGCATTCTAATGCAGAAAACGAATTCCCTTCTCGCGTATCGATTCGCTTGTACCACGCCGATGGCACTACATTTGGTACGAACGAATCAAACTCAACTGTGAAAAATGGATTGGTATTTGATAGCAATGCAGCATTAGATGAATTTCGAAGTAGGGGCAAGAGAAAGCGAACGAACAAAAGTGCGAAGGCTCGTGAAAAACGGAGATTGTTGGAGTTGCAGCGAAGAGAAGAGGATGAAAATGCAAATGACATAACTGCTGGAGGTAATCTGAATGGGAAGAAGATAGACACTGTTTCGCATTATATTTGTGACCTGATGAATGATGAGGATATTGGATGCACATGCACTCTTGCAGTGCCTCCATTTGACCGTGTGCTTGTTGATGTAGAATGCAGCACTGATGGAGCGATAAAGCACATTGAGAAGAATCAATCTGCTTCGTCATCGCGGAGTTCTGTATGGGACGATAAAAACATGGATGAGCTGATAGATCTCCAAAAACGCCTCATTTATTCTGGTTTCCGGCTACTCAAAAGAGGTGGTGTGATGATCTACTCCACGTGCTCTCTGTCATCAAAGCAAAATGAGCATGTCGTTTCTTCTTTGTTGGATGAATGCCAAGATTCATTCTTAATACCAGTTTCCTTTTCTGCACACGGTGAATCATCGCGAGAGATCTCATTCATTGACGAAGGCTCCATACCCGGCACGGTCAGGTTCAAGCCAATAGTTTACGATGTAAAGGGTGGGCATGATTCAGTAGACTGCCTACTCCCGGGTAACGGTTTTTTCCTGGCAAAGATTGGAAAAAGACAAAATTAGTTGAACAACAAACTGGAACTGCTTTCTCTACTCTTATCAACACTAAAGCGGTGTCACGCATCGATAGTACCTGATAGTCCATTTAGTGACAACTTAAGCGTAATAGCAAACAACTGCTTCATTTTTCTGTCTGAATACATCTAGAAACTTCAATAAGACTCTCCATTGCCCCTGCTAATTCCGTCATTGAAAAGGAGACCCGCAGAACTTAGCTGCAGCACTCGGCATACGATTGACCGACGAGTCTCCCACAATTACTACAAGAATGTTGTGTGTCTTTACACTAACACACGGCCATAGTAATAATTCCGTAAACGATGAATGGATTGTGTGAGGGAACGGCGATTCCAAACAAATGATAGAATTCGAAACACTCACACTAGGGCAAACAAGTGGAATCCAAAAGAGAGGAAAGAACAAAAACAACAACGCAAAAATGCTGATGAATGTGCATGAGCCCACGGAACAGATCGTCTTTGTCTTGCCGGTATGATTGCAGTAACCACATATGATCATTGCAGGTCGGGCACCTAAATCTCTCCTTAGAATTCCGCGTTCACAAAATTTCGCTCCCGCAGCCGGGGCTGCGGCGGGTGCTGTGCCCGCAGTGGTAGACGTCCCCGGCTGTTGAAATTCTGTGACCGTCACTTGCCGCCCATCGTCATAGGTGGTCGTAACGATCCTGGCCACAGGCGCGACAGAGACGTTAAGAGCCGTGGCCGTAACTACTGGGATCGAACAATCTTCTTCGTCGCAAGGAGGTGCGGATGGTGGCGGTGCCATGGTAAATGCTGGTGGCGTCGGCTTGTGTCAAAAGAGTTCAAACCACGATTCCCACTAGAGTATGTCAGATCAAGATAATAATTGATGATCAAGATCAAAAGCGGAGATGAAATTGCTTAGTTGAAATAATGATCCCCACTCAGATCCAAGATTTGAATATCGTCGTCAAGTAAAATTAATAGACGACACGCCTGATAGTACTCTAGAAACTAAAAGTACTGTAAATATTCTATCGTAAATTAAACGTAAGTAAGTACGATACGATACGAGAAAAATCAGTTCCGATAGAGCGGTTGACGTCTTTTCCAAGATTCCAATAAAGTAGTTCTGTCCTGTGAGAAAGCGGATATTGGCGATTTTGTTAGTACGGTTCACGTAGGAGTAAGTAGAACTGGTATTGTAGAGTACATACTGCAGATTACATGTGATTTTATCGATTCCGCCCCGGTGTAGTGAGTATTTTTTATGGGCGACTTCCGGCCACCCTTTGCCCTTTGACTAAAGCCGACGCCCAGCATTGTGCCATGTCATCCCCACCAGCCGCGCCGCTTAAAGACGCGGCCGTTGACGTCTCAGTGGCAGCGACACTTTGTGAACGCGGGGTTATTAGGTCGGATTTGGGCAATAATCCTGCGATGGTCAAATGCGGACACTGCAATCAAACAGCATTGACAAAGACTAACAGTACCATGGGCGCACTCACATTTGGCTGCGCCTTCGCGTTGTTATTTTTGTTCTTGCCTCTTATTTGGCTGCCATTCGTTCTCCCGAAAGTGAGTTATTTCAACATCCTTTAATTTCATTTTTGTTTACAATCGTCGTTCCCTCACACAATCCATACCATGTTTTAGTGTAAAGACACGGATCACAATTGCAGTAATTGTGAAAGACTGCTCGGTAAATCGTATGCTAAATGTGGCTAATAACTTCTGCGGGCCTCCTACTGAGTTTTGGAAATAGCAGGGGCAATAGAGAGTCTTTTTGAAGTTTCTCAATGTATTCAGACTGAAAAAATAGAGCAGTTGTTTGTCATTTCGGTTACCATGAATTTTACCATCGATGCGACACCTTTGCTGCGGTCGATAAGAGCAATAATAAAATTCGATTCCGTCTTCAGTTGACTGATGGGGGCGGAGGTCGGAAAGGAGATGATTTTGAGGAGTGTTTAGGAAAGGAAACTGTTATACGAATGAAACTTACTCCTAGCATTTTCATCCTACAAAATAAGAAACGACTTGATATTTTGCTTCGACTGTAGAATGTCGAGTAGATCATCCACACCACCTATTTTTGAGCAGCCAGGACCATGAATGAGTCGGTTTTGTAGCTCTATCAGCCCCTCTATGTTTCTTCGTCCCAGACAGGAATCCGCGATGACGTTCAGTGTGCCTTATGAAGTACTTGATTCCGCATGCAAGTGAGAATCCATGTTCCTCATCATTCTTTAGCGCAAAAGTAGAATACAAACAGTTTCTGTCCTCTTTCCTTTCAGTTAGCCTCCAACAATATTGGCATATGCAGTTGCATTTGCATCAACCACGATCGCCCGCCTCTGCAAAAGACGAACAACGACAGAGCAAACAAGGAAATAATCAGGAGGCCGTAGATGAAGACAAGACAGGTGGGGAGCGACAAGACAGGCAACAGGGACAGAGGTATCCATGAACGTTGGGGACAACTGGAGAAGAATATGAGGAAATCATCATGTCAGCACCACAAAAGAGCTTGTTCTTGTCACTACAAATATCTTACGCTGTCTTTGTCAGTCATGAAAATGCAATTTCATGGTGTCAATTTTATACCTGAATTGTCCGTGATCATTAATGTGTGAAAGCTGGTGACGTTGATCGAAAGGAAGAGATTCCTCTGACTCAAAACAAAATACAGGTATGATGTCAAAGATTCAAAGGTATCCGCGGTGTCAACTTTAGAACAATCTCATAATCTATGAGGTACAATCTTAATTGTCAACCCAGAGATTGAGCGAATAATTAGTTTTAACATCGCAAAATACTAATAAGTAGGTATCGTATACCAGTCCTCGATCTGAACTTTTTTCTCCAGCTTTGATATCCCAAATGTAAGGGTATGGCGGATACAGTGGAAAGATAGCAATGCAGATCGCTCGAAGTCCTCCCCAATAAAAAAATACCCCAATTCCCCAAATCATCCCCAGGGCTCAAGTCTTGGCCGCCCTGTATTGCGCCTTCCTGATCTCCTTCAGCATTTGCTGATTGTACTCGTCGAACGTGATAGTACCGCTGTGATCGTGATCGAAGCTTTCCCATCTGGGAATGTCCTCCGGACGCAGGCCGGGGTAATTCACCAGGTACTCCCTCACGTACCTGTCGAACTCGGCCTTGCTGATCTTCTTGCTGCCGTCGGTGTCGGCCATGAAGAACGGGACGGTGTCGATCTCGGCGGGCACGCCGCTGTTCCGTGCGATGATGGAGGATTCCATCGCGCGTATGATCCGTGCGCTCTCCTTGTTGAATTCCTGCAGCGCCCCCACCTGCTCCCGGTAGAGTTGGACGAACGCCGCGCGTTCCTTGGAGTGTTTCTTCTGCAGCTTGTTCGCGGCCCGTCGCGAGTGGATCTTGGCCCCGAGGAACCAGCCCAGGGAGGCGCCGGACGCGATCTTCATCAGGTGGTTTCCAGCTCCCGCCGCCGCCGCCCCCGCGAGGCCGCCGCCGCCCCCCTTGTCGAAGTAATCTCCCATGCTGTCGTCGTACGAGCCGTAGTAGTTGTCCTTGTCGTATCCCCCCCCCCCCTTGTCCCAGTTGTCGTCGGCCAGGGATGCCCATATTGCGCACGTAAAGATGAGGAGAGTCCGTAATAAATTCATGGTTGATTTGCTATTATTTGATCGCGTGCAGCCCGTGTGGAGAGATTGGTACGATATCGGACTAATCCGGCGAAGGTTCAGGGTCGATGGCGTCAATTATTAGGCGTTCATCATCATGAGGGGCAAGCAAGATAACAGTGATGCGCCGGACACGAGAGGATTTCTTCTACGTACCTTTTCTCTTACACGTGGAGAAATGGTTGTTAAGCCTGGATGACACGCACGCGAAAAAAAAGAAGAGAGCGAGGGAAACACAAACAACGACACCTTTCTCACAGAGAGAGGGACTAGCCAAGCAATGACGGCCTCGCCCCAGCAATCGTCGACGGCGCCGGCACCGCCGCCTCCACCGCGGCCGCCCGCCACCATGGCGGAAATGGACCACCGCACGATCCCGTCGTGGTTCCTCTCCTTCTCGGCCGCGATGGTCCCGTTCACCGCCTTCTGCTACGGCCACTCCCGTGGAATGACCGCGCGCGTGGTGGACCGAGTGGTCAAGAGTCCCGTGGGCGTGTACGGACTGTTCGCTCTGCCGTTCGTCACCCTTGGGATGGAAAAGAGCATATACGACACGGTCCAGGCGTGGCAGGGATTGGACCCGAACGTTAGGCTGGCGGACAGGGGAGGATTCCCGAGCGGCGGGGCGGGTGAGGATTTTTTTCCGTTTCATTTTCCCTGCGCGACCCGAGGCGTTGCCTTTTTTTGCGCATCCGACGATTCTTCCTCATGACACGAACTTCTTTGTTTTTTTGGATCGCTTTTTGCCTAAAAACGTAACGAAACTTAGAGCTTCCATCTTTCAGCTTGATCGCTGTTAAAAAGATTGAGAGGAAATCGTCGCGAACGGCTACTGCGATCGAAACACACGATGATTCGCAATGACGAGAGACAGCGAATGATAGTAGCACGCGAGTGCGTAGGGTGAATCGTTAAACTCAGAAAGTTTGCACCGGACAGTACAAGGCAACGGAATGCATTAGTTCGTATTGACCAGCAAGCTTTCTCCTGGATTTTGGTAGAGACGATTGAGTCGCGCTGCAAGTCCTTTGCCTATGATGAAGTAAGAGTATTGGTGACTAAAGAGGTAATAACTTCTGAGTTTTGGGGAACGCGCAGCCGCGAGCGCATTTAAAATTAAAACCCGACAGTAACTCGGACGGCCGATGACTGACGACGAAATCCTCCACTGGTGAACCCGAGTCTCTGACTTGGTCTTCGCTGAAGGGACAGTGCTTTGCTTCATTGTTGGTATATTTCTGTTGTTGGCAAATATGTCAGGCAGCAAAGCTGAATTCCGCTCTGCTATTCATAAACAGCTACAAAACAATGGAGTACTAGACGAGATCACAGCGAGTGTACGTTCAAGAATCCTTCAATCGCTTCTACATGGCCCAACAGCATCTGCGTCCGGAAAAGAAACGAACATCCAACGCACGGCACTGCTATCTCTCCTATATCATTTTCTCGAACAAAATCAGTTCACCCACACTCTTTCTGTGTTCGCCGCCGAGAGCAAAATGGAACGCTCGCTTCCCCTGTCATTAACTGATGCCATAAAGGAACTGGGGCTACATGATATTTGGGACAAAATGAACAAGACAAATCAATTCCTAACGATCAACATTCTCTCGTCGCTTCAAGGGGTGGCTCACATGGCTTCGATGCAACAAGAAGATCGTGTCCAGACATCGAAAGAAATTCAAACTGACTTAGAATCGCCACCTCGTTCCCAGGCATCGAAATCAATTCAAACGGATGCAGAATCAATGCCTCGTACTTTCTCTGACCTGGAGAACAACAATGATAACAGGAGTGGTTACTGCAACGAATCCTCAATCCTTGCGATAGAACGTGAATGCGAACAGCGAATGAGGCAGGAGATGAACGAGAAACTACGAATGTCAGCTAAAACGCAGGCGATTCAAGCCACACGGCGCCTTGAACAAAAGCACAAAGAAGCACTTCAGTTACTGCACCATCAAATTGAGGTGGAGCGAAGTCAGTCCCAGCGTCGACAAGACGAGCTAACTGAAAAGTTGACCCAACAACAGGCAATCGCACAGCACGAGCAAGGCAAGATTACGCAACGTCTCGACGCGATATTGTTAGAGAAGTCATCGATGCAGAGTGAAATGGATCTGCTGAATGAGCGGGTGAAAGAAATGCAAAAACAGAGATTTAAGGAGTGGACGAACGAGCATGAGATGCTGCAAAGGAAGTCACGCGATTCAATGAATGAACTCGATGGAGAAAAACGTAACTTGCAAGCAAAACTTCATGAAATTGATATGCAGAAGGAGGCGATGATAGCGAAGGAGGCCTATTTGGCATCACTTACTCAGGAGAAATCCGTCTTGCTCGCTGAAATCTCGGATTTGCGGCTTCAGCAGACGTCATCGCTCGAAACGCAGAAACGCACACAGTTCGAGTTTCAGACGCAGCTGGCAGCAATGCAGGAAAAGTATTTTGCCGCCAAAGCTGACTTGCATACATCAAGAGACGAGGTAGTCGGTCTCCTGGCTCTCTTAAAGCAATCGCAAAAAGCGATAGAATCGATTTCCTTCCGAGAGATTGGAGCAGTGAATGTCTTTTCACCACCAAACATATACAGTAGAAGTGCTATGAGAAGGCCAGCATCTCAACTTGGTTCTCGAGCCCAACCAAAACCGGTAGCCAAAGTTGTATCATTTGCTCATCCCAGCTTGACATCATCGTACGAAACTGGTAATATTGATAGCTTGTCCCCTCCTGCGTTGCATAATGTGTTGAAGGAAAAGCAAAAAAATCTTGATCAAATTATTACAAACCCCAAACCTGACAAGAACGAGAGAGCGCCAACACAGATCCTTTTGAACAGAACGAGGTGCGCTCATAGTGCAATCGACCCACCCTGCTGCTCTTCAGAAGATCCTCCGGAAGCAGAGTTGCAATTGGATGGGAGATGGAGAAAGAGTCATCATAAAAAGGTCATCGGAAATCATGATGAGCACGCTGATGTTGACAACTCGATTGGCACTATTGTCGGAAAAGAAATTGTTCTGAACCTATCGTCGATAACTGAAAACGTGCAACAAGAGGACTTGTTTGCTTTCACGTCCGTGCCAAGTATGGTCAAGGTTGCATTTCCAGCCGAAGCCACCAATCCTAACACGAGTTTGTTGGACCAATCAAGTGTTGATGGACCTGGGATTAACGTAGCGAATGTTGGTGCTGTAGAAAACATTGTTCAGTGTACAAAAAAGGATGATGTCCAATTGCCCGAATCACTGCACCCAAACGATGGACGTGAGATTACCGTAGCGAATGAAGGTGCTGTCGAAAACGTTGTTCAGGACACCAAAAAGGATGATGTTCCATTGCTCGAATCGCTACGCCCAAACGCCCCAGAACACAGCAGTAACGAGGCACATCTAACGTTGTGCAGTTCAAACGAGAAGGCTGATCATGAAATCACAAACTATTCTCAACAATCCACAGCGTTGGATGTTGTCAGCACCTCATTATCAGACGCTGAGCAATATTCAGAGCGCTTTCAATCGTTTGATGAAGAAATCTGTCAGCCTATGCTAGCATTTCAAGGCAACGCTCATGCTTCACCAGAAAAAACAGTTCGAAACATAGACAATGTGCCAGAAAATGATTGTTCCTTATCAGCCGACTGTTATTTGCCAGAAAATGATTGTTCCTTATCATCCGACGGTTATTCTGAAAGTTTCTGCTCTTAACATTCATAATTTGCACTGACTTGTGGTTTCATGTCACCCCATGACAAATAATATACTAGTAGCACTCGTCAGCAAATGCTATCCTCAACAGTCATGACGGGCTTGTGTAGTTTTGTTTGCTTCATCAACTCCCAGTAGAGCGGCTAATTTACGAGGACAACGATCGCGAAAATAAAAATCCTTTTTCACTCTAATTGCGATCGCAGAATTCCGAGAAGGAGAAGAGGAGGGCGATAGAATGGTCAAAGATCATCTCGGACGTGTGCAGGAAAATTTAGGCGAGCTATGCCAAAAGATGACACAAATATTAGGAGGAATATGGTCTATTGTCCCCGGTGAGGCAGTGTGTCTCGCTGCAGAGTCTTGCCAGCTCCAGGTACCCCCCCGCAGAGCCTATTATCCGACAGCGCCACCGCTTCTGACCCAATGTGAGGTTATCATATCCTGGGATGCCACGGCCCTACCCCAACTGTCATCGCTGTCGCGGAGCCTCTAAGATATTACACAGTCATGGACGAAATCGCGTACTGGCATCTTCAATTGCGTGGCACTCAACCCACACCTTGTTGTATGCATTACAGTCATCCTCGTCAAAGATGCCCTCGTCAGAACCGTCCCAGCAAAACTCTTCGAGGTCTTCTTCGTTATCCTCTTCGTCATCCATTTCATCATCTTCATCAACATCCTGACCGAGCTCATTCTCAAGATAAGATTTGGCGCATCGATTGGCTGCCGCGAGCGAGAAGAAAACGCCCAGGATTTCTTGATCGAAGTTGTCCTTGACGTAACGGGAGTAACGATAGNGCCGCGAGCGAGAAGAAAACGCCCAGGATTTCTTGATCGAAGTTGTCCTTGACGTAACGGGAGTAACGATAGTCGCTTCCACTATCCGCTTCTGATTTTGACGTAATGGCAAGGTAAACACATGCACCCCGCTGAATTTGAGCAGCTCCGTTTATCTGATGCCGGCTAGGACCTGGAATGGGATTCGTTTGGGAGCTTCGAATGCGATACAGCACCTTGTTGATATGTTTGCATTTGTAGCCAACGGGACAAGTGCAGCTAGTCTGCAAGATGGACTGTCCATCGGTTCGAACGGTTACATCAATGTCGTACGTGCGCCGAGTCGACGACCCTGGGATGCAAGCTTTCACTCGAGCTTCTGAACCATTAACAGCAATATGTATGCGAGAAATGTCATCACACGCATTAAAACGTTCTTCGCCCATGTAGGCATCAATGGTGGCTTTTCGCAAGCAGATGCTGGTCATTGTCCCTACAATACTTGATTTTGGCAATTGACTCGAGAGCGTGCTTGTGTTCGTTCAAGGGCGGGCCAAAAAATAAAAAATACAACAACATCTCTTGCGCCAAAAAATGAATTCCTACGCAGACGAACAAATTTCTTTCTGCACTTTAACTTTCAGGTGAAAACAAACGAAGAGATGTCTTGGCTGCCGTAATTCGATTTTCGGGGTTTTTAGGCTCTATCTTTAGCAAAAATTATCGCCAGTAGCCGCAAATCAGACACAGTGAGAACGCTGGTTGGAATTGCTCGTGGCGCTTAAGCCTGAATTACTAAGTTAAGTAAGATCTGTACATAACATAACTAAGCTAGGTACACAAGAAATTGTGAGCTTCGAGAAAATTATATTATCTCCTTGTTGGTCAGGGTCGATATAGCGCCCATAAGTTTAGTCTATTTGAAA
>JALLAZ010000277.1:0-17796 GCA_036939755.1 Stephanodiscus triporus
GGAATATGATTACGATGATGGATGTTTGCGGCGCTCCGATGTCAAATCGCGTATCGAATGCTGCGGGATTATACGATGCATCATGATTACGAATGCAATCGATTCGCTGAGACACTTCGATAGACAACGGTTCTGGTGCTGCGTGGGCGCTACCGGAGACATTGGCGGCATTCAGCAGCATGGATAGGAGAGTGCGCGCAGAAATAATGGAACCGAAAAATAAGTCGCCTCTAATCATCATTTATTCTTAATGCTGCCTCCGATGCTAGCTTCCTCCAGTCGCTTCGAAGGATGGCAATCGTCCCCCCAATTGCGATGGCAAAAAGACCGGAGGTGATGCCCCACCACAGCCCCTCGACGCCAAACCCTAATCTGACGCCCAGAATGTATGCCAGGGGGATGCCGATTACGTAAAACGCGATAAAGTTGTACTTGGCAGCAAGGGCCTGACGGCCTGACCCGCGAAATATTCCCTGGACGCTGCAATTGATCGAGTCGGGAAATTGAAATGCGACTGCTATCAGGATAAGCCGATGGGTCTTTCGGACGATGTCCAAGTCCGACGTGAACAGCCACGGGAGGGAATTCCTGAACGTCAGGAGGAGCGCGACATTGACCACGCTCGTGAAAAAGCCGGACGCCAACGTGAGATTCGACGCGATTTCCGCCCGATGGACATCGCCGGCGCCCAAGGCGTTGCCGACGCGAACGTTTCCCGAAACGGATACTCCCTGATAGAGGGTCCAGGTCAGTGAAGATATTTGCATGATGATGCTGTGGGCGCCTATTCCGACGATCGCCTCATGACCGGGCAAAATCCCGCACAAGAGGGCGAGGACTTCGAATGCGACCCTTAGCGTGTTTGTGGATGGAATTGGAAATGAAAAAACATGTTAGGACGGGGATGCATTGGGATATGTTCTGTCAATACGATTCTCCGCGGCTTTCGCCCCACCCACCATTCAAACATCACTTGCAGCATGCCCGGGACTCCAATTCGCAGGAATTCCATGATTGCACCGTATCTCAATGCCTCGCTGACTATGAACCCCTCCCAGACTTGTTGCAAGAATTCCGAATCATCCTTCACAATGTCATCTTCGTTGTCCGTTCTATCGCCAACGTCCACCTCCAAGTAGCGCTGTGTTTTCCGCTCGTTGTCATTCCTCGGGGGATCGGCGGAATCATCGTACTCGCCAGAATTTCCCGACCCGATCACCATGCAAAGCAAGACGGTTGGAACCGTAACGAAATTCGCAACTGTACGTGCCACCGCCGCGCCCATCCACCCCCATGTCGTGCAATGGACAAGGTAATATCCCAACCCCAAATTAACCGCATTGGTCACCATGGCCGTTATCAGCATGGGCCCCGCTTCGTTCCTCGACTGGGACACCTTTTGTATCAGCTTGTATATATTGAGGAATAGCACGCCAGGCAACAGATAACGGATGAAATCTCCCGCCAGCGACGACACCTCCGCGGGTTGCCCCAGCGCTACCAGTATGTAAGACGCGTGCCAGACTAGGACCCCGCTGAAAAGGAACACGACGGAAACGACGGCCACGCCCGTGAGGGAGTAGGTCCCCATTCTGGAGGTTTGGCTGGCCCCGAACGCCTGGGAGCAGAGCGTGTCCATCGCGGTGAGCAGACCTGCGTTTATTCGTCGGAGGTCGTGTCGTGCGTCGTGGCGAAAGGAATGTCATTTTTGTTTTCTTCGCGCTCTGTAAAAAAACGAACGCATCGCATTGTTTTTCGCCACTCACCGTTCGCGGTGGCGAAGCACGTCACGTTGATCAGCATGACGGCGAGCGCCGCCGCATCCAAATGAAGCTGTTGCATGGACGTGGCCGCCGTCCCTCCTTCGCTCCCAGCGGCGTCGCCGGACGGGCCATCGTCGTAGTCGTCGTCGTCCTCGACTCGACCCACGAGCACGATCGTGACGATGCTCGGGAGCATCTCCAGGACGGACGTGATGATCACCGGCACGGATAGCCGGACCATGCCCGCCATCTCGTCCCGCAGGAGTTCCTCGTCCTCGAGGAACGGCCGTGCTGCATCTCCGTCGCCGTCGGGAATCAGGGGTTTCCGTTCCGCGTCGTTGCCGCAGTTATTGACGCACATGGATCCATAGCGATGGTCGTTGTTTTGAAACGAGTCGCTCTCTTCTTCATACTGGGCCACCATGGCGTTGATTCTTTTTAATTTCCATGTCTTAGCTGTGAATCTTGGCGGAGGCGACAGTGCTACCGTGGGATTTTTTGCTCATATCAAGGGATTTTTAGCTCGCGAGCAACCTCCGAAAAAAAGCCACATCGCACAACCTCGGAAAATGGCCAGGTATTGTATGGCCTCCTACCCCATGGCCGATTTTGCTCATTATTTCTCCACCAAAAATCAGGATTAAGTCTGGTTTGGGGGGGGAAGGAACCCATTTCCCAATGAATAATGATTATTAGTAACTCTCATTCTACATCTAGTATGTCTTTTTGCCTCTATTTGACATTGGCAACCAACCATGGCAAGAACAGATGACGGGGACCGCCACCACCATCAGGGACAGAATTGGTCGAAGGATTGGCGTGGGAGACGATGATGAGGATTCCAACAATGTCGATCCAGGGAGGGGATCCGACGACGACGACAGTTCAGACGGCGGCTTAGGGAGCGCACGGGACGAGGAGATCTTGAGAAAATTGGGACTCTCGTATGCCCTCGCGGTGGACGAGGACGGGCTCGACGCATCGCAGGACATCGATCATTTTCATCCTGAGGCCCTCTGTTCGTTCCGAGTTCTGTGGGAGCTGCTCGCGCGATGAGGACGCGACCACCATTAATGTGGTCCTCAGCTATTGGGAGAAATGCGAAATTCCCCGCATGCTGAGGGGGATGAATCGGCGGAAACACATTTTTCAGATGTGTATGAGGAAACACATTTTTCAGAGGTGTATGAGGAAACACATTTTTCAGATGTGTAGAGGAAACTTTCGGATGTGGATCGTAGTGGGAACACATTTTTCAGTGAGTCAAATTTACATTGAGTCGAAATCATAAGAAAACAAAGGCTCGACGACTATTATCTAAAAGGTATTATCTAAAATTTATGTGCGCGGATGCTCCTTTCTTTGCTTTCTTTGCTTTCTATGCTTTGAGGCAGTGAATCTCTCTGTGCCGATGAAGAGGAGGGGAAACGAGGAGATGGGCCAACCACAAGCGTTGATCATGATAGTTGGAGGGATGTGCTTCCCTGAGGATAGCGTCGATAGCTACAACACCGATTGGGGCGAAGGCGCCCGCCTTTGACGGTGCAATGGGCATCAAGACGCTGACCTTGGGCATCGCGACTGCCTGCTCCTTGTCCTCCTGACGACTCCCTTTGCTTCCGCCGCTGCCTCCGCCGCCGCTGCTTATGTCTTTGCCATGTCATTGTCATCAGTGGCTGCTCCCCCTCCTGTGTGGTTGCTTGTATTTGTCATCATCTGGGTGACTGTTGATTATCTACACATCGTTCGAATTGCCACACCATCTAACGTATACCCCCCCTCCTTGCTCCCTACTTCTTCCTGCAGTTGTCTTCACAGGAGTAACTGTTACAAAAGTCAAAGGTGAGCTGATATTTAACCATCAGCGGCAGCACGCGTTGTGGAGGAGCGTCTCGTAGAGGAGCTGATCCAGCCTCCTGTTTCGGCCCGTGATGTTTGGGATGCTACTCGATTGGCTTGTTGGTACCGCTCTATTGTTACTACGGTATCTTGATTTATTTGGCTGAATAACTTTGTGATGATTTTGAATTCACTGACTGCTCTTGTTTTACGCAACTTAGATCTATCAGATTCATCATGAAGCTCTTCACTCCCTTCACCTCCATCATGGCCCTCACAGCTTCCTTAGCTTTTGCTGAGAATGTCTCAGCTTGACTTCTTGGTGGCCGCCAAGTTGTTGAAAGAGTCCTCGTTACTGGACCTGATGCCGGTTATTGTGAATTCTTAGGTCTACCTTCTAGTTGTGATGCAAACTACATGCTACAAACAATCAAGTTTGCAGATGGAGTGGAGGGCATCCTACAAGATTCCTTCGGTTCTGGCAAGGGGCTACATGGAAAATTTGATTGCCTTGAGATTGGTTTCAAGGATGGTTACAAGATTGCAGTTCTTTCCGGAATCTTAACTGCAGGCTCTCGTTTTGCAGGCGATCGTTTTTATAGTTTTGTAAAGATTGTCTCCGATGGAACACCTGAGGAAAAAGGTTATTATACCTTGACTTTAGGCTTCACTTCCTCTGAGCCTACCTGTACCGATCTTCTGAACTTGGGAAATTACACTAACAGTGCCTATGGTTACGCTTGGAATGAGCATCGCACTGGAGTGCTTAAGATTGAAAAGAACTAGATAAATCTGGGAGTTCATGTCGCCATTAGCATTGATCCCCCAATCAAACTGCCCTAATTCGACACAAATCACATCAAGTTGGCCTGCCTGTCTGCCTATCTGCACCCACAAATCAACAAGAAAAACATAAACAATAAACACATGGGAAATGCCCCAAACAAAAATCAAAAGACGTGCCACGTTCACGATAAGCAAGAGAGTACCACTGGGATTTTGAACTGGATTTTATCCCTTTCACATCTTTAGAGAGAGATGGTCTAAGAACCTTGTAAAGGAATACATTATCCTAGAGGCAAATAACTTATTTATCAAAATTAAGTAGATGACCCAAGCTGCATTCGAACTATTTTTGTCAGTTGAATGACTTCCTTCTTTTCAAGCATTAAAAAATCATTCCTCACCACGCTTGAGCCTCTGGCCATAAGCTTTTCACCCTGAGTAAGGAAAACATAAGAATCTTAGTCAGAATAATACGTCATGAAAAAGAAGTTACAACATGTTGGTGTAAACCAAACTCACTAGACCTGTCCCAACATACTTCTCCAACACATTGTACACTTTGTCAAGGGACAAAAACGGGTATTTCATTCTACGTGATGAATGGTTCTCGGGCAACAGCAGCATTGGCAGCTCTTGATCCAACAGGGCAGTGGTAAGGCATTTCAATTCATTGAAGCACTCCCTCAATTGACCAACACCAGTGCCATCAGCGAAAGCTTCGAAATGTTGAATGTCAGTGGATAGATTCTTGAGACCGAAGGCGTCTAACTTGGCCACAGGTTGTATGTTGGAAGCAAGCTTCCCTTTCACTTCTGAGTCTTCGACGGGATCTGTGAGCAATTTTACCAATCGCTCGGCCACGTGACCACAACAAGAGAAATGCAGACCAGCACGTGACCCATCATCCATTGGCCCAAGACACTGAAATGTTGTCCGCATGTACTCGACGATACTCTCTGCATAAGCATTTGGTGATTCTCTCACAGATTTGCAAACCCATGAAAAGTTCTCCAATGAAAAGTCAATTAGCATGTCAATTTTGTTCCGACAGATTTCATACACCATGCTGTACATACTAGCAACTTGCTTGTCACATGCTTTGCATGCCCCATCAAGAACGGAGTCTGCGTATTCAAAAGTCTGTTCGACCTGATCCGCTTTCACAAGTCCGATGTGACACAATCCTCTCATGAAAGTTCCAAATAATCGAGGAAGAGTTGCTTCTAGGGCGGAAATGTCCGCGGTGATCTGAACCGCATGTTCCACAGTTAATTCATCAAAATGCGAGTAACCATCCTTCATGCCCACTGCGGCTACAGCAACACATTCCTCGAGACAATCCAAAATGTACCCAGCTATTCTTCCACCTTGTTTTGAGGCGAATACTTGACCAAGCTCTTCTTGACTCAAGGCGAAAGCCGTAAAGACAATCACACGAGCGTGAATAGAGCGAATTATTTGTGGCACTGATTGACTGAACGTGTACAATTCATTCTCGCCCAAAATTTGGTTCATGGTTCCACGTTGAGTTCTTAAAGATGGGTCCATACTGTCCAGGGCGCTTGAAATTTGTCTTTGTTTCATTTCGCTCAAACCAAAGGGGAAGTCAAGGACCTCCTCTGGCGGGACTTTGGAGGGAGAACAACCATCGTCGGCATCTTTATTAAACGTACTGCCTCCTGGATTGCTCTTGTTGAAACGAAGGGCGCTCAGTTGAGACCTCCCAACTTGCAGGGGTTCCTTTTTGCCATCACCAATATACTTATTAGTCTGATTCAGCTGCTCCTCCTGTGCCACCTTTAGGCCTGTCATAATTATGTCCACGTCCATCGCTAGTAGTTCTTTGTCACTCTTCCGCGTTGATGAGCTAGGGTGCACGATCTTAAGAGCCGAACGAAACGCCGCCACAAGGCATGAAGCTCTTGCTAATTCTACCAACGTCGCCCCAACCGCACGCTTGCGTATGAGGTTCCCTAGCTCTGAGATCAGAGCACGCTCGTATCGCTCGGAGCTCTCACGGAAACTTGATCCCCGTCCAGTTGTGGCAGTGATGCGGACAGAGGTCTTGTCACCAGCTTTGGTCGTAACGTCCGCATCTTTCTTGTCGGCCATGGTATCGTCGTCATCCGCAAAGTCCAGCTCCAACGCTGCCTCGACGGCACAGAAACCTACCAAACTGGCGCACAAGTGAGGCAGACTCTTTGCGAAGAATATCCTGTCCGTGCCTAAACTGACATCATCTCCGGTCAGAGATGACAGCGAGCTGCGAGTTTCATTCTTATCCTTATCGCCGCCTTTTTTGTCTGTCGCGCCTGAGATTTTCATGTCTCCGAAGCGGTTATTTTCATAGTATTGACGAAACTCCTCTTCCCTGCCGAGGATCTTGAATGCCAGCTCAGCTCGACGAACTGGATGCACAGTCTCAGGCAGGGCAAGTAGCTTTGCCTGGTCATCTCCCCTGCAAAGAATAGACGATTCGTACGCATAGTTAGAATGAGTGCAATTTCCGAACGCCCGGCATCGGACCAACTGGAGGGGGGGGGGAGGGGGGGGGGGAGGGGACGATGAAGTCACGGGAGATGGTACTCACTTTGGGTTGGCATCATGCGACAGAACTGACGGTGTCAATACCTCAGCCCACTGCGAGCGTTTGGCACTTCCCGATCGTTTGCTCGCCATGACTAGATCAGCACTCGTTCCCCCCCCGCGATGACTGGCCTTGAATCCCAACGAGGACCGTCCATGTCCACTCCTATTCATAGTCATTGCGCTGTGCCCACTTCCGTCCATGCCCTTTCCATCGCCACTCGTCCAATCGGTGCTGAGGATGAGCTGCAACTCCTCGCCGGTGCCCTCGTCCCAGCATCGGTACCAGCCGAACGCGCTCGCCAGCGCCTCGGCCCGCCGACCCATGCCCATGCCGCCGGGAGAACCCTCCAACCTAGTCGCCTCCCGCTGGCAGTCCCGCTCGAACCAATACCCCGCCCTCGCCTCCCTCGCGACCCTGCCCCTCTGGCTTGCGCGCGATATCAGGTTGTCCGCGTTCTTCGCGCGCCACGCGTAGGACTGGATCTTCCCCCCGAGCCCGAGCGATCCCGGACCGATCGCGACCGACGACGAACACCGTCGGAGGGCGGCGCGGCCGGACTTGGCCGCGTCCCCCCCCGATCGCAACGAAAGGAACCATCGATTGAGACCCCGTCGCGCTCCCATCAACACCTCGTTCTCGATCTTCGGGAGCATCTGCATCGCGCGCAGGCCGAACGGCGTGTCCTCCAGCCGCAGGACGGACGGCGATGCGGCGAAAACGACCGCGGACGACGAGGAGGAGGAGGAGGAGGAGGTCGACGGGTGGCGGGGCAATACGCCCCCCCCCCCGTCCATCGCGACGGCGGCCGGGCCTTCCCCGCCGACGCCGACGCCGACGCCGACGCCCGGCGTCGTCGTCCTGACCGATCCCATCATCGCGCCGAGTCCCATCATCGTCGTCGTCGCGTCCCCCCCCCCCCCCGCGATCATCCCCCCGCGCATCAGGCTCCCCAGAGGCGCCGAGAGGCACGCCCTCGCCTCCTCGACCGCGTCGATCGCGGAACGCGGCCGGCCGAGCGCGGCCTGCCTCCTCGCCCTCTCGAGCAGCACGGCCACGCGACGGCACGCGTGAACCATCGACGACATCGTGCGCGCGCGGGCGTCGGAGTGACGTAGGCGCTCGAGGCGCACGGCCGATTCGAGCATGTTCCGTCCGGTGTTTTCTTGGAGTTCTTGGTTGGCCTTTTTTTTGTTGTGTTCGATGATGTTATCGTTGTGGTTGATGTTTTGTGGTTGATGTTTTCGATGTAAGTAAGTATTGTAGGGTGCAAAAAAGAAGATATTTGCGGCGAGAGACGGACGGAGCCGGATGGTTCGAAGGAAGCGAAAGGGGGACGTCAATATATATATACATACATATATCGAGGCAATCGATGAGTAATTCATCGCATGAGGGAGAGGGGGTCGCCCATCCGTCCAATCCCGAGACGAGTAAAAAAAGAAGAAGTAAAAACATAAAATTCTCACCTCTTCGAGGCTGTTCTTGACCTCCTCGCACGGCCCGCCCAACGCCGCCACGACCTTCCCCGCGCTCTCGAGGAAGTCCTCCGAGTGATCGTGACACACCCTCCCGATGACGCCCTGCGCCTCCTTCCCCTGATGCACGAGCTCGGCGTGGAGTTCCTTGTCGAGTCCGCGCTCGATCGAAGATGCCACCGTCGACGCCAATAAGAAAGTCGAATGCTGACGAGAGCGCAGACGCGCCTCGAGCTTGGCCGTCTCGAGCGCGTGATTGGAGTGCTCCTCGTCCTTCCAATTGTTGTTTCCGTTGTTGTTGTTGTTGTTGTTGCCGCCGCCTCCTCCTCCATAATAATAATAATAATCCTCGGCCACCCCCCCCCCCGCCCCTCCCCCCTCGAGCAAAAAGTCCGGCGGACGGGTGGCGTCCGCGACTAGGCGCGAGACCGCCTCCTCCCGACGACGACGCGCGCGCTTGTCGACGGTGCCCAATTTCACCACCGCCGATACCTTGGCCCAGCTCGCGGATTTGGGAGGAGGATGATGGGCGAGGGAGGGGTCGTTTTCGTTTTCGTTTTCGTTTAAGAGCGCATCGTCCGGGACGTCGCCGAACGGGTTGGTAGACGCGGCCATGTCCGTCGCCGACATGGTGCACACTACTGGGTGCTGAGAGTGAGTCGGAGATAAGGTACACGGTAGGTACATACTCTACCTCGTAGGTACACTATCTACCTACACTCTATCGTACCATACTCTACTCTACATAGCGGATAAAGGGAATGAATTCGGGGTGAATAATTCGTCTTTGCATTTCCATCATTAATCCCCACGCTCGATATCCCGAGATCCAAAAACCATAGAGTAAAAAATAAACCGAACCTCCCCTCCTTTTTCCCGCAATTCATATAAAGAATAAATATAGATAGAGGTAATTCATGGCCACAATGATCCGGGGCGTCGCCTCCCTCCCGCTGCTCCGACGGACGACGACGACGACGGCGACGGCGACGGCCGGCCTCCGCCCGTCTCCTCCCGGGGACGACGACGCGACGTCGTCGTCGTCGCTTGGTCGTGGTCGTCGTCGTCGTGCGCCCGACTTCCAACCCCCCCCGTCGTCCTCGGCCGCCGATCGCCGTCGTCGTCGCGCGATGACGACGACGACGACGACCACGCCGCCGCCGTCGTCGTCGTCGTCGTCGTCGTCGTCGTCGACGATCGTGCCGTTCTACGGCGCGCCCCTCCCCTCCTCCTCCCGCTACCGCGATCCCGCCCCCCCCCCCCCCTCCGATCGACGACGTCACCGTCTTCGTCGCCACCATCATCATCATCTCCCTCCCCTGACCCCGTCCCAGCGACTCGCGACGTTCCTCCACTCGTCGATGTCGGCGACGCGCGATCCGACGAGGCACGACGCCGTCGCGGCCGTGGGCGAGGTCGTGGGGACGTACGCCCTGTCGAGGATGATGGCGGGGATGATGGACGACGACTCCGGACGCAGGGTGATGCGCGATCGGCCGTACGTGGACGGGAGCACGGTCGCGCTCGCTTCGTCGTATGCGTCGTATGCGTCGACGTCCTCCCCCCCCTCCTCCTCCTCCTCGGGGGGGGGCGCCGCCGCCGTTGCCGACGACGACGACGACGACGACGACGGCACGACGACGACGTTCGGCGCGGCGTACGCGTCGTTCCTCGATCGTCACTCCTTCGACCCCGAGGACAGGACGATCGTGCGGTACGTGTCGGACCCGGACCTCGCGTACGTCGCGACGCGGTACCGACAGTGCCACGATTATTGGCACGTGCTGTCGGGCCTGCCGCCCACGGTGTTGGGCGAATCGGCCCTGAAGTCGTTGGAATTGGTCCAGACGGGCATGCCGCTGTCGGCGCTGTCGGTGCTGGCGTCGTTGTCGTCGTACGCCGGACTCCTCGACGACGACGACAGGCGCGTGCTGCGCGAGACGTACCTCCCGTGGGCGATGCGTACGGGGAGGAATATGAGGGAACACGTCCTGATGTCGACGTATTACGAGTTGGAATTCGGGACGGACTTGAACGCGTTGAGGGATAGGATGGGCATCGAGGCGGCACCGATTGTCGAATCGTGAGGGTGGGGGGGGGGGGGAGGGATGGCGGTGGGGAGAGGCGGTGTGGGCGAAGGAGGGGGCCCCGAACCGCTCGTCTTGATCTCATCAGCTTTTCCTACGAGTCAACTGGACATCGTAATCGGTCGAGTTGCAGAATGAAACACTGATAGAGCATTACGAACATACTCATAGTAAGGGTGTGATGGACGACTTTTGTTTAGCACTTTTTTATATAAGGAATAAAAGGTGCGCCCGTCGAACAATAACCCCCCCCCCCCCCTTCCCCTACCCGGACAACTCCCCATTCGGCTCTCTCTCCTCGGCGAATATCTCTCACAGATTCGAGGGAATGAAAACGCTAAAACCGCTCAACGATGTGGTCGCCACGCAGCTTGGTATCTGGGGATGCCATCGAACCTCCTTCGTCATCTCGCTACCCGAGTGCACGAACAGCAACTGAGGCGGAATTTCCCCCTCGACGCCTCCTCCGCCGTCGTCCCTGCCCCCCTCGCCTTCGTTCCTCCCGGCCGCCGCGACGGCGTCCGGATCGTCCTCCTCGATGCTGAGGTCGTATATGTAAGTACCGCGATCGTCGCTCACGGCGATCATGCTCTCGTCGGTGGGGTGCCACTCGAGGGACGTTATCGGGGTGCGATGGGAACGGAATCGCGCGAGCGGCCTCGGGGGGACGGACGGATCGGGCGTTTTGAAGTTACGCAGGTCCCATACGGAGAAGGTGCCTTTCCGTTTTTTTTTTTTTCGATGAGAACGGACGAGAGGAGAGAAAAAGGGTGAGGATGAATGGGGGGAATCGCTGGGTTCGGATTTTTGCCCCCATGGGCGCGAAAGTAAGGGAGAGAACCGAAGAGGACAAAAAACGAGGACGCCGTTACTCACCGTCGTCCCCCCCGCTCGCCAGCAAGTTCCCGACCAGCCCATTCCAGCTTATCACGTTGACGTCGGCTCCGTTGGCGTGCACTTTGTTGCTTATCATGGCCCTGCCGGGACAACGCACGTCGTATATGCGGACGTACCCCCCGCACTCCCCGGACGCCAGCACCGTCGATTCCGTCGGACTCCACTGCAGGTCTTCCACAGACGGCGCGTCGAGGTTGTCGCCGTGGGCGGAGTACGTCGGTTTGACAACGAACGACGAGTTCCCCCACGGACTGCCGCCGCCGCGACCGCCCCCTCCCCTCTTGCCGCCGGTGCACGCGACGTCGTCGTCGCGCGCGACGGGGTGAGTCGCGTCCCATACGTGGACGTTGCCGTCGCGATCGGCCGTGGCGAGCCTGCCGGGCGTCACGCGACTCCAGTCGATCGCGTATCCCTCCGTGGAGTGGCCGGAATACACGAAGAAGGGATCCTTGCGCATCCTGCGCACCGGCGGGCCAATAATCTCCTTCTTCTTGTCGCTCTTCTTGCCGTTGTTGTTGTTGTTGTTGTCGTTGTTGTTGCGTGCATTGGAGCCGCTGCGATCCAACAGGTCCAGCGCGCCCCCGATATCGTACAGGCTGACCGTCCCAGATTCTCCCCAGACCGCGACGACGTCGGAGTTGTGAGGGCATACCCTCACGCGATTGATCCCGCCGGAGGGATGGGGGAAGGAGTAGTGCTCGAGTATCGGATCCCTCTCCTCCTCCTCCTCCTCCTCGTCGTCACTACTCTCGTCGTTGTCGTCGTCGTCCTTCCCGTCCTCCTCGTCGTCGTGCCTCCACTCCTCCCCGAGCATCTCGTCGTCCAATTCCCTCTCGCTCTTCTCCCTCCCCAGGCTCCCGGGCACTCGACAGAGGTCGCTAAGCCGGAGCACGCTCAGCTTGTTCCTGCCCGGGACGTCGGCCTGACTCCCGACGACGAGGGTGACGGTGTGCGGGAATCGCGTGCGGTTATCCCCGAGGAATCGATCGGGCACGACGTCGAGGGTGAGGGATGGCCACTCGGGCGTGAGGGCGTGGTGCATCTTGTACGCGGTCTCGTCCATCTCGAGCTTGGAGGCGTCGGCCTCACCCAGGAAGGGATTCCACGCCCTCACCCGGGACGGGACGTCGGCCGGGGCGGCGGACGGGTCGCCTGGGGGGGCGAACGCGTCCCCGTGCGCCTCGTCGTCGTCGTGACCCTCGTCGCCGCTCGACTCGTAGACGTCCTCGTAGTCGTCGTCATCGTCCTCGTAGTCGTCGTCGTCGTCGTCGTCGTCGTCGTCCTGCATACCCTCGTCGACGGCCCGTCGTTCGACGACGGGTCGGAGCGCGGGGGGCCGCCGGCGACGGAGGTCGTCGTCGTTGTCGTCCGCGACCGCCGACGCCGGCGTCGTCGGAGACGCCGCCGTACTATTATTGCTGATCTCGCCGTCGCTGACAACGTTGTTGCTCCCGTCTCGACACATGTCGTCGCTGTCGCCGCTTTTGTGACCGCTGCGTTTCGTTTTCTTCCCCATGGTGGATGACGAATCGGTCTTTATCTTTCTCTCCTCTCAATCTTGTTCATGCCCCTGCATCATAGTATGTTTTTTGTTCTTTGGTGAATGTTCGATAGCAAGCAAGGGGGTTTGTTGGCCTCAAAATCTTCCTCAGAAACCAAACCGATGGATGGAGCGGAGAGTACTCTACATACTTACCTATTTAGGTAGTATCTACCTAACCTATGATAGTCTGGCCCAACGGACGACGATCAGACCCTTTGCTTTGGGGTGTGAGGACAGACGAGGGAAAAGGCATCACTGCGCAAGTGATTCGCCCATCGCCAGAAACAACAGAGTACTAGGAGTAGTTATCTAGTCACATCTCACTTTTTAAGCCCAACCTATCGGAAATTCATGAAGAACTAATATGGTTACACACTAACTATCACTATGGTATCATCTCTTACTTGTTCACTTCTTCCAATCTCTCTCTAGCTGGGTGATATTTAAATTTAATAGAATAGGAGTAGAGTTGAAGGTTTGCATACTGTGCTCTCATTGGTGGAAGTGGAAGGATACCATCTTCAACAGAGCAACAGCCTCCCTCCTACCCTTCGTCTACTACTTCCATGACCTCGTCAAAAATAGTCAACATTGTGCACCAACCGGCACAGGCCCATAACCATTAAAAACACACAGCCAAATCACCAACAAAATCCTCCCCAACGTGACAACCTGCCAAGAATTTGATCGGGCAAAGAATCCATCTGAGAGGCCATTATCTCGCCTCTAATACATGGGACCATCATGCTGCATCCATTATATCCTCACTTATCACTTCTCTCAGTGAGAGTTGCAAACCAAACTCTCCAGCCATTCTGCAATGTATCCCAAGGACCATGGACAAGAGTGACTTTGCCTTATGCTTAGGGGAGCTTGGGCTTGGATTAGCAGCCAGATGAACCACTAACTCAACAAGTTTTGGCACCACACACACTTGACTCATGACTCATCTCACTCCTCTCACTCCTCTCACTCCTCTACTACTAGCTAGTTTAGCATTTAGTATTGTATCTATCCAGCTTTATATGCCACCAAGTCACAAGTCACAAGATGTCACAAGGTCTGGTCAGAGACTTGAGCTACAATAAAATACAATAGTGGGGCGGCCGCCATGTCCCATGTCCTCCAATTGAAAATCCAGGGTAACGGAGGAGAAAAACAATAATTGATATGCAGCAGCTGAATGCTGAGCCTGCTGCTGGCTGGCTGCTGGTGCTAGATTAGTATGTACTATGTACCTACCTATTGCATGGATGTAAAAGTGGAAAAGAGAGGAAAAGAAAAAGAAAGAGATAGGTTTTTGTACGTAGGAATAGTTGTCAGAAAAGCCAATATGGAGCTGGAAAACCCATCACCCCTCTCTAACTACTTTACCTACTCTAACTACTCGAGATAAAAAAGCTTATGCTGTGGCTCAGCATAGATTGACAGCCAAGTGGAAGGCTCCCTGGGGTTTGGCCGTGGCACCCTAAGTGGAGGAGGGATGGATAGGAGAACTAATGACAGCAGGAAAGAGTGAGAGTATTAGCCCTAGTACCTTTCGCAGACAATGACAGCTAACTTGATTACTATTCATTCTTGAAAATCTAAAATATGGCACATAGCCAGCACCCCGCTAGAGCTCTCGACGGTCGTCTTTCTGCACTCGTAAGCCCCGTCGTCCTCAGAGTCAGCGCCACCAGGATGAGAAACAGCCACTATTAGCCTTCTCTTCATTCAAGCCGATCTCCATGGCACCCTTGTGACCGTAGACAATGGATGAAGTCTCAAGAAGAAGATCCTGAGAAAGACAGCCACTCTCCTCTGCTGCTAGTGCCATGGCCAAGCGAAGCGCATTTTTGACCTCACGGCCGTTGAGTTCAGTCTTGGCCAATGCCTTCACATCGAGGGAATCCAAATCTTGGTTAGATTTAATCAACAAATTCTTCCAAACCTGAGCGCGACCCTCCAAATCAAGTGATTCGTAGCGCAAGGCCAGGGTAATCCTGGTCTGAAACGCTGGATCAATGGATTCAATCCTGTTGCTCGTAAGAAAGAGAATACCACAATGGTATTCTACCAAGCGCAACATCACAGAAACCATGGCATTGCGCTCAATTGGTGAGTTGGAGCTGCGTTCTGCTAACACGGAATCCGCTTCGTCTAACAAAACCAATGCATCCCACCTTGCCGAGAGACGGAGGATTTCACACAAGCGGCGTTCAAGTTCGTCCGCGGTAGTTCCCAGGGTGCCCATGCTGATGGAATAGAGCGGGCGATGCAAAGATTCCGCTATTGCCTCTGCTGTGAGAGTCTTCCCTGTTCCAGGCTTGAATACCAAAGAAAAGTCAGTAAGGTTACCACAAAGAAAAAAACTGAGACACAACAAAACACATACCGGACCATAGAGCAGAAAGACCGTACCCTCCCCCTTGCCTTCCACAAGATCATGAAAGCCACTAGCACTGGTGTGTTTAACCAACGCCTTAATCATGCGCTTGCGTGTATCTGGAAGTACAAGGCGCTCAAATAAATTAGGGTCAAATGTGATGAATTTCAATCCATCAACGATAACATCGCCCCATGCCTTGGATGTGAAGCTAAAGCCAACAGTCGTCGGCCAGACTAGCGTCAAATACTCGTTGGGAATCTTGCTGAAGAGGATCATACCACTAGCAGTCACTGAAACATTTCCACGGCTGCTATTGACAGAAGCTGAGTTGCTATGAACCTTGTAAGGGTCGTCGATCAAACAAAGATACAACTTGTACTCCTTGAGCTTCATGTGGATAGCGTCGATCATATCGTCACGCCCAACGCTGATAGAATGGCCATTTTCAGCGGCAGCATCAAAATCAACAACGATGCGGCCGGATGTGGCCAACGCAACGGAGGACTTTCCAGCATTGAAAGAATATCCCCCCCGCTTCTGATAAAAGCTACCTCTGTCGTATGCCATGTATAGATGAGTCTTTTGCCCATCAATGCATGTAATACGATTGTATATTTCACCACGGAGATTGTACTTCCGTAACAAGTTTGCGAGTTCATGCCCCAGGGGAGGGACAAATGCAAGCTCTCCGCCTGAACATGCTCGACGCCCCTCAAACATGTGAATGCCCTCCACAACTTCAGCAAACGTCGAGTGACCTCCACCAACCGGAACAATGAACCTGCAACACAACTGAAAGTACTTCATCGGCTTGCCAGATATGGTCTTGCCTTGAGTGTAACGATGCCAAACAACCTGGCAGAAGCAATCGACGCCACTGCCCCCGGCATGCTTGGCAATGACGAAGGATCCCGGTGGATACAGAATGTGGATAGAGTCAAAGTCATAGTACCCGTCCTTGAAGAGAGCTCGTCCACGGTCCAATTCACTGTGTGCGGAATTTTCGATGTGCTCAATGATATCGTCCAAACCTTCAATATCAACGTGGGTTGCATCATTTGGAAGAATCTTGCCAATGGAGGTCGCCATCTCCACAAAGCCATGGCGCTTTGACTGAATCAACTCTTTATCCATGCCTCGTGCACCGATGGTTGAATTGTATTCATCACGTGCAAATTTTACCCCCCTGAGTGATCCGAGTGCATGATAGAGAGTTAACTCATCCACGACAACTTCAGCCCCCGCATTAACGACGAATTGGGAGGTTTTTTGCACCGTCTGCACCATCTTGAGAATGAGATCCGTTAATGGACGCGTGAATTGGCCTCCACAAGACGAGGGAAAGGCGACGGCGCCCCCTTGCATCGCAAAGAAGTGACTTAATGGATTCACAACAGAATGAGTAGATTTCTTGTTGTCCTCTTCAACTGCATTCTCTTTTATGAAGTTTCTTGGGACAGGCAGATCGCTGACCTCCTCTTCTCCAAGAGCTTTGCCGAGCTCATTTTGAGTGGCTATCATCAAGGGAATTTCCCTAAAAGAGGCAAGGTTTATTATCAATGTCAAATGTTAGGCAGACCGGCAGACCGGAAGATGACCTTTACAAAAAGTATCTTGGTATGCATACATGGCCAATAACTTACGCCTTTTGCATCAATTGAAACTTTGACATGAGAGGATTCATGACCGATTCTTCTTTCACGCCAGCTTTTTCGCGCCCAATGCCCTGGATGATGGTGGCAATCTGTTCTGGGGATGCCCCCGTTTCGATTCCTGCCAGCTGCTGCACGCGGTCCATGGGCACACCCGCCTTGATCATTCGCTTGTATTTCTTGACCAAAGTCTCCGGAATAAATGCCTCGTCATCATCCTCGCCACCTCCCTCGCTCTTGCCGGCCGACGGCGAAAGGACGAGCGCAATGTCAATCCCCTCGAGCTTGGCTTTCTGCTCAACAGCTCCCAACGGAGCGCCCGCCTGAAGCAACAGGCGGAGTTTCTTCAACTTCGTACTACCGTTGATGGCACGATTCGTCAAATCCTTCCGCTTACCCTGCGTTGCGTCCGCGATACTCATCGCCTTTTCAGATTTGGGGTTCTTCCCACGCATAACGGAGGAGGGTTCGCGATAGTTCGGCAGCTGACCCGGCGTCGTTCCTTTCCTTGTCAGTCCCCTAAAAGGTTAGAGTGGAGTCGTTGCTTCTCTGACGATTGATTCTCAATTCCTCAAATGCCATCTTCGGCGTTCGGTTTGTGTTGTGTCTAAGTAAAAAAAAACAGGCCGCGCCCTGATATTTCCCCCCTTTTCAGCGCCCAATCCACGAACGATTTCGTTGCCTTGAGAGGGGCGGAAATTTCCTTCTTTCCTCCAGCCACTCCTAAAATCATCCAGCAAACCTGAGACGGTAGATACTTAATATTATTTGCTTCACTCTACGTCTAGTTATT
>JALLAZ010000278.1:0-17818 GCA_036939755.1 Stephanodiscus triporus
GAGAAATAAGCTCCCCCAATTAAGGGGTTGCCAATTGAGGTCAAATGTACAGTATGTAGAGTAAGAAGTACTATCTACACCTTATCTATCAAAGCGATTCTCCGCTCCTCGCCGATGCTGCTCGACCCAACCAAACACTCTGTTAAGTCCCGACCGCCCCGGAAGTAAACATAAAGTACATCCTACATTGACATGTTGTCAAAATATTCGTGGCATCCACCCCATCGCCCTCCTCCCGCGGAGCCATCGATCGTTGGGAAAATTGCAATGATGGGTCCCGTGGCGAAATGTCTGGAGACTGCTCTGGATGAGATGCTCGCTGAAGATGATCAAACCAATATGGGGACTCGCGACGACGGTGGTACTGGTAGAAGAGGCACAACTCGTGTCGATGTATCAAATAATTTTACCGATACTGATGAGGAAATATCTGTGAAAAAGAGAGAACTCCCACCCGCAGAGTCGATCGCCGATGGTGGTCGAGATTGTGACGGGACCATTGGTGCAAATGAAAATAATGGCCGATCATTTCAAGAATCAACATCTAATCTTAATGTTAGATTGGACGAAGCCATTTCGCGATCCATTCTAGAATCATACCGCAAGGCAGCCGTGGAGACGAAGTTCGATCGCGAACGAGAACCTGTCTCTGCATCGCATTCCGACCTCACGACCGACGCCGCTCCCGCTGCCATGCTAAAAGGGGAAATAGATCATTTCAACCGCATCGGAGGCCAATGGCGCATAGTTGTGAAAAATGCAGTGCTCAAGCCACGGTCGCTGACAACGACGGATAACGGGATGTCCGGTCGAAGCTGCAGGAAGAGGACTGTGTTAGATTGGGATGACAACAACGACGATGCTCAAGTCGGAGGTTGTAAGAAGAGTGCGTCGTTAGATGCATCAGATAAAGTGGTTTTTAGCGAAAAGGTCAAGAATGATTCATCAGGAGTGCACTATTTTCTGGGCACGATACAAATATTAGCATATGATGATACTTAAGGCATTTTTTCTTCTGCGTTAATTATTGTGACGTAGGCAATTTTTTCATTTGTTTCGAATGGATTCCAGAGACAAAATCAGAATGCTACCATACCACCTCTAACAGAAGTTACGATTCATTATCCTCGTCACTCTCAACTTCCACCTCACTGACCTCTCCTTCTTTTTCTTCTCCTTCGCCCTCTTCTTCACTGCTCCCCTCGTCATCCTCATCCTCGTTTGCATTCTCATCCTCCGCGTTCCCTACTTCTACTGCACCGTCGCCCCCATCTTCCTCCCTACCCTCCAGCTGTTGCTTCAATGCCTCCATCATCGGATTTGTCGTCACCGGGGGCTTGAACGGTCGTTCCAGATTTCTTCCCAGGACATACACCTGAAACAGCGGACTGTACACCAGATTCACAAACCCCGTGGCGGTCTGCATCAGGAGCGGCTGGACCTGCTTCATCCGGAAGTGCAAGAAGTATAGGAACAGCATCGGGAAGAGCAGTCCGCCGTTCATCTTCTTCGCCTGCTTCAGGTCGTACTCGAGCACAGTAGTCTGGGACGACAGCACCTGATCGGCGATGGTCTTGATCATGAAGTTCCCGCCGCCCCCCACCAGTCCGGGCGGGAGCAGGGATGCCAGGGGACTGCTGATCCTCACGGGGGTGCGATCGTCGACGCTCTTGGCGCGCAACGTCACGTACAGGAGGAAGACCTGCATCGTGATTATGTAAGCCAGGAATGCAAATCGCGCGATTCGCACGGCCCTTTCGTTCAGTATGTCGATGCGATTGGACAGCAGCATGACCCCGACGGATATGAAGAGTTGTTGCATGGCGGGCGGGGTCAGGAGATCGTCGTACTCGACGGGTCCATCGTGAGATTTAGAGATGATGGAAGATTTGAGCGACGAGGGAGATTTTTCTTCGGTTTCTTCTTCCTCCTCGTCCTCGCTGTCGGGATCGTAATCTGTTTCGTTATCCTCCTCCTCCTCTTCGCTGTCGTATTCATCGTCGGTCGGCTCCTCCTCCTCCTCCTCCTCCTCGGCATCATCATCATGTTCTTCCTCTTCTTCTTCTTGGGATTCTTCGTCTTCCATATCTGAATCGGATCCACCGCCACGTATCATAGTCAGGAAAGTGTTTGTGGATATCGAGGACCATTCGACGTTGTCGATGTCATCTTTCGTTCGTTGTTTCGGCAACATCAACGACGAGCACGACGACAAACGCAGTCGAACGAACGACGGAATGCGTTGCGCCAGCCCACTCCTACCGATCCTGCGACGAATTCCCGGCGCATCATCATCCGATGCCGATGATTTACGATCTATTTTTTCTCGAAGGAGGATATGATCAGGAGGCAATCTCGATCTCGCCGCCGTCACCGCCGATGTCAACGACGTCCTCGCCTCGACCGAGGGAATGGATTGGGTTCTGCGTGTCGAGCAATAGAGGGCGGCGGTCAATAATGCCATGCGGCGAAGGATGGATTGCCTCCGCCATGACGATGATGATGGATGGTGGTAGCGTGAGGAGGCTATCTTGCCGCGAGGCGACGTCATGGTCGGCATAGCAAGGAGAGGCTTTGCTTGGGGATTGGGCAAGGCCCATGAGCGGGCGAAGACAGACGGCGCTTGGGAGAGCCAAGCAAATTTGGCGGGATGACGAATTTGGTAGTTGCCCTTCATTCCTCCCGCCGCCGCCCGCAGCCCAACAAGTGCGGACTAAGTAGTATTACCTACTAATCATGGTGCATTAGAGGTCAACTTCCACACTTGAGAGAAATAAGAATCATGCCCGATCGACCCCACCCCTCCTCTTCCTCCTCCATCGAGGACGACTCGCCCATGATGTCGGCCGAGGAGGTCACGAAGCTCAGAATATCCCTCGTCCTCTCCCCCTCCTACGTCCGCGGTGGTCACTCCGCCTCTCAAGATCGCGACTCGCTCCGGCTACCCGCCGAGCCCATCGCCGTACCGGCATCGATACGCAAGAGGGGACTGTCGGCCGTGGTCAATCACCTCCTCGATCGGAGGGTTCCGAGGGAAGGCGGCGAAAACGACGACGACGACGCCGTCGACGACGACGATTGCGAAGACGACGACGACAAGCTCCCCGCCATACCGTTCGATTTCCTCCTCAACGACAAGCTCCTGCGCCTGCCCCTGGATTCGGCCGCGCGGAAGGACGGACTGAGCACGGAACGCGCCCTGGTGGTGCACTACTTCCCCGCGAGGCCGCCGCCGAGGAGGGTCGGGGGGGAGACCGAGGCCTCGCCGGATTGGATCACCGCCATGGACTACCATCGCGGCGGCGGCGGCGTCGTCGTCGACGACGGGACGCTGTTCGCGGGCGGGGCCGACGGCGTCGTGCGAGCGTTCGCCCCCTCCTCCTCCGACGGCGGACCGCGACGAGCGTGTTCCGCGTCCGCGTCCGCGCACGCGGGCGCCATCCAGTGCCTCGCCGCGTCCGCCGCCTCCCCGGTCGGGGGGGGGGGGGAGGACGACGGCGGCGGCGCGATGGTGGCGACCGGATCCATGGATCAGACCCTCGTCACGCACGTGCTCCTCCGTCGTCGGGGAGCGGGGGACGGGGAGGAGGAGGACGGCGCGACCGCGACGACGACTACGACGATGGGCCTGCACGCGGTGTACTCGGGGGGGCACGCCAATTCCGTGAGCAGCGTCGCATTCTCGGGCGACGGTCGGACGATGGCGAGCGGCGACTGGGACGGCGGACTGTCGCTTTGGTCCGTGCCGTCCGCCTCCCCCTCGAATTTGGCGGAGGAGGACGACGTCGTCGACGACGACGTCAATCCGAAGAAGAAGAAGAAGAAGAAGAGGAGGGGCGGCGTCGACGGGGCGGCGGCGGCGAGGGACGACGGGGACGGCGACGGGATACGGGAGGTGAAACCCCTCGCGTCCGTCAGGGCGCACTCTTCCAACGTGTCCGGATTGGCGTGGGGTCACGACTCCCCGACGACGTTGATAACGGGCAGCTGGGACCACGGCCTGAGGGTGTACGACACGAATCGCATGGATTGCGTGCTGACGCTGAACGGATCGCGCGTCGTGTCCGCCCTGGGACGGTGTTCGAACTCGAACGTCGTGGCCACGGGCAGTCCCGATTGTACCGTCAGGCTCTGGGACATGAGGACGAACGGCGGCGGGGGGGGAAGCAACGGCGGGATGGATAAGAGTTTGAGGCAGAGGTGAGGCGGTTCGTCGTTGTGCCTTATGGCCGAATTGCAGTTTTTATTGTCGCTTCCGTCCCCATCGTACTCTATGGACTTCGTGCTCATTTCGACACGTCTATTCGTTCATATCACCCAGCCACAAGGCGTGGGTATCTTCCGTGCGATGGTCGCCCACGGATCCATTCGTCCTGGCCTCGACGTCGCACGATGGTACCTTGAAGGTTTGGGATATACGATCCTACCTGCCATTGCATACCGTCAATGCCGTGAACAGTAAGAAGTCGGGGGAGAAGGCGCTTTGCCTGGCGTTTGGGGATGGGGTAATTTTTACCGGTGGGAGCGATTGTGTAGTGAAGCAATTCTCATGCAATATTTAGTAATGTTGAGTAAGAGTACCTGCCACCAGCCTAACGCAAATATGCGGCGGTCACGTCACGGTGAATGGATGAAAAACTCAATTGCATTTGGTTTAGTCATATAGCTATTAGAATCACCCATTATTCACGCTTCTCGTGTTTGTTCATTGATGCATCGTCTACATTCGCACTTAAAACCGTATTCAAGCAAACCCTTGGCTCGCTCAGTGTAATTTGAACCTTCGAGTGGCTGTTCGACTTCCTCCAACATCTCCTCTTTCTCCTCTTTCTCCTCTTCTTCTCTTTCAACGCCATAACCAATACTTGCAAGAAGCTGATCATCACCGTTACAGTCCTCCTCTTCACCCGTATTCTGTTCAGTGGTAGAGCTTGCATCGCTTTCGTCGTCGTCGTCATTTCCATTCAGCCATTTCCACGTACGCGTTGGTTCGAAATGTGAAAAGTACTGGCAGCCGTCGCCGCAGCCCGCGCCACCATTAGGAATGTAGGTGATGCATATCTCCTCGCCCGCTGATATGTCTCGTGTGGCCACCATCGATCCTCTGTTGGATTCCTGCAAGAATTCGATGGATGCATTTGGGTTACAATCATGGTTTGCCAGTGTCAAAAGTGGATACAAACCCGATCCAACAACGGCGGTATCACATTCGCCAGATGTCATCTTATTCTTGATGAGCCAATTGCAACCATCTTCCAATGAATCGTCAACATTATTTATTGCAGACTCTTTTGAGCTTTCGCTCTGGTGATCATCTCCGGCTTCCGGCTGGAATATTACTTCCACGTGCTCCATGTATTGCTGTATTGGCGATGGATACTCATATTCCATAACATTGCATTGCAACATTCCTAGAATCGAGCCAATATTTACCAAGGAACAAATTTGGACTATCGATGATTCGTCGATGCCTATTACCTGCCGGCGGGCAAATTCAATCAATAACCCAAGAATTATTTGGGAAAACTCACTTGCTTGTTTTTTCTTCTCGTCACTCGATGTTCCAACCTCCCACCAAAGGGGATGCGACCCAAAGTCTCCCCAAAAAAAGAATTTATGAATGGGTATCCTTTCCAGTGGCGAAAGTGAAGCCATTTGTGACAATATTAGAGTTATAGATTGTGTTGCCAGACGAAAAATGATTGGATTCTCTTGGGTGTCATAGAAGTCTGTCAGTGAACTTAATTCACACTCGATGGCGTGTTGCAGTCGTTCGTTCTCATAACATTCATCAGAGCACCAGCCTACTTCTTGGCAGCCTTGACAAGATATCACAGAAGAAGTAAATACCAATCCTTGATCCTCATTGTCGAGGTAGGGCAAGACGAGATCCTTCGGTGCCCTCAAATGTGACCCCCGAAACGAACCAATAGGTGCCGCGCATCTGTGGCAAAAATTAGGATGGGTATGGCGGGCTGCCTGACATTGTACAATTGGATCTTCGTTCGCGACAATGAGATCTCCGGATGAAATTGATTTCGATGCGAACATCCCGAGACCATTCATTGAAGGCCGGACTTCGAACGAGCCTTTGCTACGCTTCCGTTTGCGATTCTCAACGTTTGTGAGATACGGCTGGGTTTTGCACCATCGTGACAGCGGTGGAAATACTGGCGTCGGTGTAGGCTCCATCGCAGGGGGAGTTGGTGGTCGGCATCGGCTTGGTTCGAGGATGTATTTTGTTTGGGCCGTGGGTCGTCGTAAGTACTCTGAGTTCCGAGCATTTATTTGTTATGAAACCTCGGCCTGGCCGTGCCCAGCCCACGCCCGCGAAAAGTCCAAGTGTAGTACCTACTTCTTTCTCCAACTACAGTCTCCAGTACAATTGCACAAGGGGAAAAATCGAGATGTTCTCCTTCGGACTGTTCCTACATTTGGTCTCTACGAGAAGCTAGGGGAAGCTAGTAGTTCCCTTAGCTTCTCGTAGAGATAAACGGTAGGAACAGTACGTAGGGAAATACTCGATTTTTCCCCTTGTGCAATTGAACTGGAGACTGTAGTACCTTTATAACCAATCGACCAACATCTTTGCACGCTTTCTCCTCCTCACGCCAACAAACCAATACCGGTGTGTAGTCTATCATCTTGCACTCATGATGTGGAAACCAGGCACCGCCAAACCCATCAACAATTTGCCGTCCCTTCCGAGCCCCCCAGTTTCCAAGAAACTTTCCACTTCTACCATGGGAATGAGATTTATGCAGCGAAAAAATGAGGCAAATAATAAGGGGCAAGAGGAAAGACGGGCAGTTGCAGCGGCTGCGAGAAAAATGGACAGAAACCACACCACAAATACCGACACGATGAACAGCATCGGAAGTGCCGACGGGAAAATGAATAGGAAGAGAGAAAGTGAAGAGATTCCAAAAGACGACGGCGGTGACGGTGTCAACGATGACGAAAATGGGACGAGGGGGGCCATAATACTTGAGTTAGCGTCGGTAGTTGATATGTACGGCGTTGGATCCGATGTAGTGGGGAGAAGATCCTTCGGTGGATTTCATAAATCTGTAATGAATACATGGAATACAGCTCTCAAACGACGAACCGACGATGACACAAGAACAAAGAATACAAGAAATCACATAACAGATGAAGAGTTGTTGGAGCGGTATGAAAAATATGTCAAGGGAAGAGGATGCGTAGAGGCTGACGGCTCTGGGAATAGAGGTAGGAAGGAGAAAAGAAAACGCAATACGTAATGGATGATTCTAATCCAGTGGAAAGGATGCGACCTGGAAACAATGTGTGATTGGTAGAAAAGAAAGCCACAATAGCAGCAAATATCAGGGCTGTGATGATAATCAACGGCATGGATGCTGATGACAAAGAAACAGCTACGTCGCGCCCGTCGACGGAAGACGGCTGAGCGAGATGGAGGACGCGCTGGGTCAATTCTTCATGGCGCACGTCGGCCTGCGACATAGTGTATCATGTTATGAACCAATCAATCCACATTATATACTCCTACTTCTAGATCCGACCTCCCTGCAAAAACTTTTGATTCTTCTTCGAAAAACGTTTTCTCATCCTATAATCATTGTACGCCGTTGACGCAACGACTTCCCCGCTCACTGAAATGATGGGCGTCCTCTTTCCCCCGTGTTCCGTTTCATGCGTTAGCACCCGATATCCGAGGCTTCGAGTCCATGCCTCGGGCAGGGACCTGATTCCATTGTACGACTGTGCATCGCGCACCACTTCTTTGTGATATGTTTCTGCTGACACTGCGGTTTGAAACTCTGTCAAAACCTTTTGACCCACCAGACCATCTTTACAGCAGCTCCGAAAAACGGATCGAAGGACCTTTTCCCGCTCTGGCCCTGGTGGTAATAATCTGGTGCCGCATTGCAGAAGTAACTCGTAGGATCTGGCGTTTGGATGATAAGAATCTGATTTTTTCATGCGCTGCAATGTAGAAATTGCCATCATCAAAGCCTCCTTACGCTTTTCGGCGGTTGCGGAAGTGTTAGCTACACTGGTGCATGCCCGGATAACAGAATGAAAAGAGTAAACATCAGGACAGGCGGCCTCGTTCCCATTTGAGTAATCCGTTAACATACGCTCGAGTATTTCATTCGCCTGAAGGAATTTTGTTTCAGATCTGCTATTACCATAAGCATGAATGGTGCCAACGTAGCTATCTCTAGTTGGTCGCATAGATTCGTCACCTCCTTCATATGCAGTTATCATTTTCTTCAAAAGCTCATATGCTTTTTCTGCTGCCTCTAATTTCTTTCGCATTACCAATGCTTGGATGACATTTGTATAGGTTACAGATGACGGCTTGACCAAGGACACACTCGTACGATCAAAATCTTTCTCCATCCTCTGAAGCATGATTTCAGCAGCCTTTGCGTACTTATCCGAGTCCATTTTTGATTTCCGGGCGCAGTTTTTCAGTGTTTCAATGGCGGCATCGAAGCATATTTTATCGGGAAATATGTGACTGTCCTCCATCCTTTTGAATAACTTGGGGATGCTAGTGTCATGCAGAGACTCAGGGACCCGAGAACGAGACATGGTGATCAAGACGTTCCGATAACAGTCCAGGTCGGGTCTAACGTTCGTTTTCTTTTTCGCATGAGCATTTTCCATCGTTGTCAATACTGTTAGCGCACGGCGTGCCGAGTGATTATTCTTTGAATTCGTCCATGCTTCCAATACCATCTTCCCATCCTCCAAAGTTGGTTCCATCTCCTCGATCCCCCCTCTAAATGACAACTGCATGGTCATCCACAATCCCATTGCCTTGTACGCTGCATCTTTGTTGCCAAAGCTGCCGCACCACGTGCGTAGCAATAATCGATATTCACGCACCGTGGGGTGGACGTTGGGATTTTGTTTCAACTTGTCAAATACTGATTGCACGAGGAGAGGTGCTTTGCTTTCTTTGTTGGGTACGGCCGTAGTGTCTCCAGCTGCATACGCTGCCATAACATGGAAATAACTATCAACTGTGGGTGTGACCCTAGCAAGAGCCTCCAATCGTGTCAAGCTAGAAAGAGTCTCCATGCGTGTGAGCCATCGGAATGCAATAAAGGGTGCTTGCTTGGTTAAATGCGAAGTGTAATGGGTATCATGGACAGCAGTTGCAGCATTGGCGAAGGCGTATATGAGAGTGTCATAATGATGAGAAGTTGGCTGGAGGCTCATGATCCTCATATCGGTTGCGATGCTCCCCGAAAGTCTCATGGACGAAAAACGATCTGACACGCCTGAATAATCCTCCATGCGAATGAGTAGGTCTTGTGCCTTTTCGGCAAGTGCCATCACAGTCACTGCTTCTCCTTCATTTGACTCAGCAAGGTTTTCAGGATTCTTTGAGTCAGATTTAACATCACTCGTTTCAAGCTTGATGACTGACATTAAACGCCGCTGTTCCTCAATGAATGCATTCATGAGAGCAGTATAGCTATCAATATCCGGTAGCACATCTAGCTGGTGGTTAGATAGAGCATTCGATTCCATTTCATTCAACAATTTTTCAGCTTTTGCAAAATTCCCCGACTCCGCAAGTGAGATGATTTGCTGCTCACGAGGAGTGTGCGGTTAATAATTGTGTTCGCTAAATTAGCAATGCGTATCGTAATCTGAATGGAAATAAAATTCGATCCTTGGCTCCTTACCTGATTCAATGCTAGAACATCGCCAATGACTCGACCGGATGAGCTGAAAGCACGAGCCCACTTCAGCCACGACGCATCACCATTCATACATAGTTGAGAATGTTGGTTCCGGAATCCATAGCAAGTATTGTTTTCAATTCTAACCACTCGGACGCTACTGCAGCTTGATAAAAACGCAATATGGGATTTCCCTATGGCAAGGTGAGGTATCCCACCGCTATGCAAACATCTCCCACGCCACAAATAAAATGTGTTGGTGCCTCGAGAGCTTAGAGCGGGGGACCTTATCAAATGCCTTGGAAATCGCATGTTCGTGAGAGTGACGAGTAGTATGGTAGAGAGTTGGCTTCACCGCGCATCACTGATCGGGGAGTGTACAAAGTGGTTCAAGGTTGCAACAACATGGCAAAGCTGGAGGAGAAGGTTGGATGGCCATGGTAGTACGGAGCACGATTTGGCATCGAGCGTCGCTATTTTCGTCAGCCACGAAAAAAAAAATGGGGGCGGAAACGAGGTTGCGGGGATTTGAAGGGGGCTGGCCCCCAACTGTTTGGAAGAAACCCGTGGAGTAGGTACGCACGCCTACTAGGTACGTTAGATGATACGTAGCCTACTGTAGAGTAGACGAGATTGTCAGTGAGGCCAGATGTTGTTCATGGTGCGGTGTCAGCAGAGAGAGTCAAAGAGGCGTGTCTTGCTGCGCAGAATTCTGTAGTAGATAATTCTACTTACTATTCCCACGCGGACGAGATGGATCTTTGCTTTGCTCAGCGAGAACAAAAAAAATCTCCCTCTCTCCCTCCCACGGTCGCAGGGTCATAAAACAGACCACCTCGCACACTTCAATCACACAACTTTTTGCAGCAGCAGCAAGGTAAGTTGCCCACTCTCGGCGCCAGGGAATGAGTCGAAAGCTATCATCGAATCCTAGTCTTGGGGCACGATCGATTGGCTCTCTCTCACGTCTCTGTGGCTGCAGCAGGTTGCGTCCGTCCAATCATTGGTCGGTCCCAGGAGTGCGGGAAGGTGGCGATTTATGGACATGGTTTTTTTGGCGTGGCGTTTCTCCCCTTCTCCTGTCTCGGCATACATCCTATCATGACCGAGAGCTCGCCTCGTCGGGAGTTCCCGCGCTCTCAACTCACAACCCCGATACACTTTCTTCCCTGCTCCCTTCTCTAGCCCTCCAGCATTTCTCCTGATCGATGTTCAACATGAAGCTCTCTCTATCGACCATCTCCATTCACGCTGACATTCAAGAACTTGCCGAGTGCATTGAACGCTGCAATGGACTTTTGCTCCTCAAGGATCTCCCGACTGCGCCGTTCGAGCCTGTACTCGATCTGCTCCAGCATGCGAGCTGGTTCAAGGAGCGCCTGAACGAGGCATATCCGAAGAACCTCGTCTACAAGGACTCCTACGCCGCGGGAAACGGCGGTCCTACCGTTGATCGCAAGCGAGTTCTAGATTTGAGCCCCGAGCGTCTTGCTGAAATCGCCAAGTCTGAGCCGGCCCTCGTCGATGCCCCACTGCTCCAACAGCCGCTCAAGTTCTTCCAGAAATTCCAAGACTTGGTCGCGGAGAAGGTGCTCCCGGCTTTGGCGAAGGCGATTGGATCGAACGATGTTCTCGACGACGTTGCGTACAACTATCGCATGGTCGATTACTATCCATCGGTCAATGAGTACGAAATGACTGCCCCTCGCTGCGGTGAACATCGCGACTTTGGCTCTCTCACGGTCATCCAGGCCACTCATCCTGGTCTTCAGGTCTTTCTGGACAATGAATGGCAGGAACTGCCTCCAGTCCCTCAAGGCAGCACTCTCCTGCTCTTCGGTTGGTGCACGCAGATTCGTTCGAACGGTCGCATTCCGGCCGTCTTGCATCGCGTTGATCGTCACTTCGACGCCACGAGCCGCGTTTCCGCCGTCTTGTTTTGCGCTCCCAAACACGAAGGGACGATTCTTGAGCCTGTTGTGCGGCTCGGAGAGGTTCGCAAGTACATTGGTGGTGTCAAGGTTGGGCAGTTGAGGGGCTCCATGGCCCGCAAGTGGCGTCACCGCGAAGGCACGCTCTCGAACGAGGCCAAGATTTTGGAAGAGGAGGAGATTTTGGCCACCAACATGAAGACACAGGATGATGTTGTTGACCGTATTGTGAAGGTCTCTGCCTAGGTAATGATAACCTTTTATTTTAGCTGGCTGGAAGCATAATCTAGACTGGGAGACCGTAGAGTGAGTTTAAGCGTAAGCACGGTGGCTGCGACCTAAGTGCCTGGAGCGTAAGGCACGATGTCTCCTGCCCAGCGCGGCTGCCATCTGGTGCCACATTGCCGTCTTTGCAGCTTTTCGTTTGCTATTGCTCAACTCCAACTCATCCCTAAGCCGTGAATAAGTCCAGCTAGCAATCCTTTCACCGTCAATTGTATTTGGAATTTGCCCGTGGCAACTCCTTCCCAAAGAAACAGCGTAAACGCACTGTTCCTTTTCTCCTTCCCGTCAACAAAAGAGTTATTGACTGCACGTGCCGCGGAGGAAAAAGAAAAGTGCCGTCTTCTTAGCCCCTCGATCCTCCTCCATCGCCGTTGTTGGGGCGGTGGCTCGGCAAGAGGGAGGAGCGTAGGACGTGAAGCAGTGGGGGCACCGTCAGGACGACAAGGAAGGGGCCTGGTCGCTCGATGGATGTACAATACACGTCATGTAATATATTGGTACGTACATACTACACAATAATCCTTAATCATGGCTACTCGAACTTTTCCCATCTTCCGAGGATTGCAGCGTGCCATTGTCGGCAGCGCGGTCGTTGGCGTAAGTAATTTCTTTCAACATGTGCCGTATGTTTTTGTGCGGTTCATGGCGGCGCCAGTGAAAGAAAAACTAATGTATGATCATCTCATCAATTCGCATGAACGCATTTTTAGAGGCAAGCGCCAGCGTTATCTGCGTAAGTTTGATGAAGCTTTATCATGGTCTTCTCTCCACTCCCTCCTTGCCGCTTAATTTTCTCATTTTGGCAATATCTGAACGGATCTTTGCATTTAGGCCTGCACGGCATCATCGTGGGATCGACGAAAAGGGAGAGGGAAGAAATCACGAGCTTCGCATCCCTGTTGGACTTCAGCTGGGTTCGGGAGACAAAAAAGGTGCATCGTATGACAATCGCAACGCATGGCCCGTCAACTCGGAGAGAGCTCGCCAATTGCGTCGAGACTTTGTGCAGGAAGGATTCCGGAGGCTTTACCGCTCGGCCGACCTACACCAGGAAGAGATGGATGACGACGGCACAGCGATCTTGCTTCCACGCGCCAACGGCACGATGGGCTCGATTGCCGGCACGCTCATCGGGGCCATTAGGACGACCATCGTTGCCATCGGTTCGCTTGCCAATGCATTCGGAAGGCTCAATGATGCCCTTGCGGCAGAATTCAGCCAAGTCAGTACTACAGAAGTTAATCATGTCACCAGTGGGGATGCGAGGCCACAGGGGGATTGGGTGTATTATGCACAGTGATTGATTATCCAATAGTACCTAATGCACACCATGATTTGGCTTAAGCCTCGCCAAATTTCAACAGAGATTCTGCCGGCGAACACTCTTAACAGTATTATTATTTGTGCCTAAAAGAAGTAAACACTTGTATTTTCATGAACTTGTAAGTGTCATAATTCATAATGCGTACATTTACTTAGCTACTTTACATGGAACAGACCTCTCTCCCTCTCTCTAGAGGCTAGGCAAGCGTCGGTGCTCCGAGGAGAAATGTAGCCACCCACTTTTTCAGGGCATCATTTGCCAACTCGGACACCTTCTTAGTACTATTGAATACCACAGTCTCATCCTCTTCGTCGAAGCCTTCGCCGATGCCTAGCATTAGGGGGGAATCTGATCCCTTTGCACCATCAGATGAAGACTCCTTCCTACTAGCTGATTTTTGCCACGCCGCCTGTCCAGCTGAAAGACTCGTCTCGAGATTTTCTTTGGTCAAAATCTCCTGCTCTTGTAACGCGTTAAGTACTTCATTCACCCTCGAAGGCTCGACGATCTCGAAGATGCCGCGTTCCACTTCGTTTGCAAGACTATACTTGGGCCACACACAAACTCCACTCATGACCAAAAAGTCTTTCGCGTTGGCAATGCCACGCGAGATGGCGACAGTCGCCTCCTCTTGGGTGCATTTGTATATCCCCTTACTCCGATCTCCGACGGGCGTGCCGAGTCCTGAGTCCAAAAGCAAATCATTGCAATGCAGCCACATCATCGGGCTTTGGCCTTTGATGGCGTAGTCCCCGCCGTATCTTATCGGGATTGTTCTCCCGCCGACGTCGCATCCCTTCGTGGAGGGGTGATTGAGCATGCAACCGAGGGCGACTTTCTCATCCTCGAGAAGGACCAATATTAAAGAATGATGCAGCTCTTGCTTTGACAGTAAGAATGGAGAACGGTCGGCCGAGGAGGCGCGAAGTACAGACCCGGCTACGATGTCTTCCGATAATGCCAACTTTGCCGCATCCATCATCAGTTTATCCACGGTCCCTCTACTTATCTCCACGTCGCCCATTAACGGAGATCCCGCCGCAAGGCCTATCTGCCCGCCATCGATCTTTACGAGATTCGCCTGACTCCATTCCTTCAGCATCAAATCGTCGAATCCGAAGCTGTGTTTGGCGGCGGTTTCTCCCCTCCCGATCATGTCCATCAACAGCGTCCACGTCTCCAACCCCGCATCCCGCGGATCGACTCCCCTGCCTTGACGCGCCAATTCCTTCAACAGAGTTTGTGAGTCGGTGGCGCACATGTACCAGGACTTCCGATCGAGTTCGCCCGAGAGCTGGCGCGGTCCCCACCCGGCGTATCCCGCGAAGAGCCAGAAGTCGTCGGGCCCGGATGCGATGCCCCTCTCGACCAACTTTTTGGCATTCGCGAACGATGTCCACTGATGAAATCGATTTTTTTGGGGAGAGATTTCGACGCTCGTTAATTCGGAGATCGTTCCCGAAGATCACTGTACAATGAAATCTCAGACCCTCTCACCTGAATGTCTTTCATGACGGAAACGCTAGCATCCCTCGCTTCCTTATTTCGCAGCGAATGCAAGCATACGATATCTGGCAGCGGGGAATCCAATCCCTGCACATCGCCCCCGAACCAGACCCTCCACATCAACCCCTCGTTCACGTCATCTTTCAACATTCTATATCGCGTGAGCATTTTTTTTGTCGGGAGAGATTTAAGCGGGATGACGCGTTATTTTTGCGTAATTACGAACACATCATCCTTTAACGCACCCGTCGTGTAAAAAACCGCACTCACCTATCGCTCGGACGGTTCAGTATTATCCCCCTCGTGAACGTATTCTCGTCGTGATCGAGAACGAGTATGACGGCCTTGTGAAAGTACTGCTGTCTCAATCCGAATCCGAAATCCTGCTCCACACCCCCGAGTATCACCGCGCCTTTCTCGATCACCTTCCCGGAATCGTACGCCCACTGCGATGGACTTAGGGGCGTGAAGCCCCCCCCCGCGATGATGTTCGCGTTCTTCTCGGAGGAGAAGAGGGCGCCGAATCCGTCAAGGTCCATGACATCGTCCACGACGATCGACTCTGTTCCTCCCTCCATCTCGTCGTCGTCCTCGATGGACGACGATGACGACGAGGAGGAGGAGGAGGAGGAGGACGCCGCGGTCGCGCCTCCTCCGCCCTCGGACATCACGAGCTTGGCGCGGAACGTCCTCCAGTCCCCCTCCTCTTTCGATTTCTCGTCCTCCTCCTCCTCCTCGTCGTCGTCGTCGTCATCGTCGTGCCTCGCGAGTAGTAGTAACGGGGAACGACGCGACGATCGCGACGACGCGGACGTAGCTGTCGGGATGATTCGACGGACGATGCCGATCTCCCCCCCGAGTCGCGCGACGGTCGAGAAGGCCAGGGCCGTCTCCGAGGCCTGCGGCGGCAGCAGAGCAGACCGCAATATCAGGTACAGCTTGAGGTTCTGCATTATTTAGTTATGAATAGGTAGAGAATGAGAGAGCAAAGGTTGCCTTCAAATCCTACAGAAACGCTAGGGTAGTACCTAGAGTAATATTTACATACGAGTTCCCGCCAACCAAAAAGCAAGAAGGTTACCGCCGCCCGCCCACCACACAAAACCACACACACCATTATTATTATCCGTGGTGCCCCAAAACAGCCCGGCCGCTCCCTTCAATTCTCTCCTCTCACCAGAGCCACTCTCTCCTCGTCCAAGTCCTATCCTCGGACGGACCATGTCCAAAACGAACAAAGGGAGGAAGCGCAATCGGTCCTCGGCGGTTGCGAGCAACAACAACAACAACAACAACAACATCGACGATGCGTCGGCCGCCACTGCACAACACGCGCTCGGGATCGTCGCGCCCATCACGACCGAGGGGAGCATGCCCCAGAAGAAATTCTACCGCTCTCGCGCGCATTGCAATCCCCTCTCCTTCAACGAGAATTTCGATTACCCCGCCCGTCCCGACCTGATGGATTGGACCGAGGATCACTACCCCGAACATCCATCGCTGAGTAGTAGTGGTAGTAGGTGGAGGAGGAAGACGGAGGAGGGGTCGGAGGAGGAGGAGGGCGTCATTCCCTCCTCCTCCTCCTCCTCCTCCTTTCATTCCTCCTCGCAGTCGCAGTCGTCGTCGTCGTCGTTGTCGATGGCCGTCCGTCCCGACGTACTCGACGTGGGATGCGGCTTCGGCGGGCTCACCCTGGCGCTGTCCGCGGCCATGCCCGATCGGACCATCCTCGGTCTCGAGATACGGCCGAAGGTCGCCGAGTACGTCCGGCTGAGGATACTCGCCCGTCGCACGGAACAAGGACATCCCGACGACGACGACGACGGTAATGGCGGGGCGTCGGCGTCGTATCGTAACTGTTCGGTCATGCGCACGAACGCGATGAAGTACCTGCCGAACCTATTCGTCAAATCTTCCCTCCTCAAGATGTTCTTCTGCTTTCCCGATCCGCACTTCAAGAGGAAGAATCATCCACGTCGGATCATATCCGAGAGGCTACTGTCGGAGTACGCGTACCTCCTCAGGCCGAACGTCGGACGATTGTACTGCATCACCGACGTGAGGGATTTGCACGATTGGCACGTCGACAGGTGCGACGCGCATCCGATGTTTCGCAAGTTGAACGACGACGAGATGAAGGACGATCCGTGCGTGGAGTTGATGAAGAGCACGACCGAGGAGGGGAAGAAGGTGAGGCGGGAGGGGAAGTTCGGGCACGAGATGTATTACGCCGTGTACGAACGGCGATCGGCGAATGATGATGATGACGACGGAAACGAAAACGAAAACGAAAACGACGGGGAAGACGACGACGGCTCCGCTGTCACCGCGGAGAACTTTTTCGAGGAGGGTCGGTTCGGGGTGGAGGTTTGGTCAAGTTAGATTATGGTAGAGTGTATAAAATAAAAGAGTGCATGATGAATTGGGTTCCTTCGTTCGGCCTTCGTTCATGACGATAATATGAATTTGATATTCGTTCGGGGAAAAGACGTTGATAAACTCTTTCAAGTTTTGACAATATCCGTACATGACCTCAATGAAATAATTAGGACCCCCCCCCCGGGCGTTGGGTGGTATATATGTGTAGCGGGAGGACGGAGGCGAATTCGCTTCCGCCGCTGCTCCGCTTTGCGGGGTTACAACATGTCCATGCTGCCGCCGCCGATGCCGCTGCCATCGCAGCAGCAGTGGCAGCGCGGACATAGTGCCGGCAGTCGCGGAGGGAAGGGGCATCAGCAGCCTGCTGCTTTGATGATGATATTCCACAACTACTGCCACCATGCTGCGGGCCGCTACTACACGCGTGTGCTGCCATTGTGCTCAGCTGCAGCCGGTACATTTTGTCTGGGGTTTTCTGCCGGGAGGACAATAGCGGCATCGCATTACTGTCTGCTCCGGTTCCGCCACTTGGAAAAGATGGCCAAAGACCCATAGAACGGTTGCTGTCACTATTTGCTGGCTAAAAATGACCACCAACAGCCGCTGCAACCGGCAAACACAGTAGACACGGCGCATCTACAACGCGCCATGCCTTTAAATAGCTAATTAATAATAAAAACAATTATATTCTCTAGTTTTAATGACAT
>JALLAZ010000279.1:0-18795 GCA_036939755.1 Stephanodiscus triporus
ATGGAACTCTCCACACCGATATTTTGTGCACGGGTGATGGCTGCGCCTGCCAGTTCTACCGCAGAAAAAAGTCCAAGCTGACATTCTTTTGGCACAGTAAAATGTATTTCAATAGCTAAAACTCAAAGGAGTCTGTTACAGCCCTTCTTTACCTCCCTCATTTTGGCACGTGCCTCTGCGGAGTGCTTCTTTCCTCGTCTTGCTCATATTGGCACGTGCCTCTGCGGAGTGCTTCTTGCCTTTCTTCGCCTTGCTGAGGTTGGCACAGTGCTCTGCAGAGTGCTTCCTGCCCTTTTTCGCCTCGCTCATTTTGGCACGTGCCTCTGCGGAGTGCTTCTTGCCCTTCAGTGCCTTGCTCATATTGGCATGGTGCTCTGCAGAGAGATTTGTGCCCATCTTCGCCTTGCTTATTTTGGCACGTGCCTCTGCGGAGAGCTTCGTGCCCATCTTCGCCTCACTCATATTGGTATGTGCCTCTGCGGAGAGCTTCTTGCCCTTCCTCTTCTCATGACCTGCCTTCTTAGCTGCAACTTTGCATTCATACTTCATTTTCAACTTATGGATCTTTTCTTGATCAGTCGGTGCAAAAGCCAGCTTCAGGTGCTTGAGTATCTTACTGGCAAAATAGCCCACTCCACATGATTCTCTGCAAAATGTCTTGAGAGTATCAGATACATCATTAATAACATCAACCACATCTTGGCATTGCTTTTCAACTGTGCTACTGTTGAAACTGTCAAAGCATGTAATGTGAGTAGTTCTTGAGCTCATGCCAAACTTTTTGCTCATTGGAGAATCGGTATTCACATCAATTTTACTGAGAAAATATTTATCCATATCCAAGGAAGTCCTGGCAAACGATAGAAGCAAATAGTTTACTCCTTCGGAAACAAGTACATTCAAAGCAGTATTGAACAATGCCGACTGCACTTTGCCTTCAATACTCGTCATCTTAGGGCAATGTATTTATTGACAATATATTTATCCATGTCCAAGAAAGTCCTGGCAAACAATAGGAGCGAACAGTTTACTCCTTTGGAAACAAGTACATTCAAAGCAGTATTAAACAATTCCGACTGCACTTTGCCTTCAATACTCATCATCTTAGGGCAATGTGCATATTTTCCGATTGGAGGAGGAGGGAGGGGACAAGCAGGTCTAGAGTTCCCGTGCAATGCTGCTGATTCATTAAACAAGAACAATGAATCCTGCCACCAAGCTTCATCAAGGATTGACACGATCCTCCCGGAGGCGCAATCTTGGAGAGTCTTTCCTCAGGGGCAGTATCCTCCAAGCCCGCACAAAAAGCCTTTGTATGTTGCATACGAGTTCATGACGGAAATGAGGTTTCCCCCCAGGAAGAAATGTTGGAAAGTTTGCATAAAATTTCTGCCAAAAATGGATCATGCGGATAGTATTTGCACATTCAAAGATTACGTTTTATCTCTGTAACTACCGCTTTATCAAGTCCTGATAGAGTGTCGGTATCAGTAGTAATCATCAGAGTAATAAAGAGAAAGAATAAATAGTAGAAACATTGGATTGGGAGATGATCTTACCTGCTTTCTTCTCTTCGTCCTTCTTTTTTGGTTGTGGGACGAATGCTCTTGATGCGCAACAAATAATGGCATAGGCAAAAGTGTGACAAGAAGCAGCATCAGTCCAGCTGTCATCCTCACTAATCCTGCTGATCAGCTTCTTGAATGATTGATGACACTTGTGTTGTTTTGTGAAAACATCATCTAGGTAACAATCAACATGTTGATTGAATTGCTTGCTTGATATGACATTGCTACAATAGATTGCATGTAATTAACATGTCATGCTCGGTCACTGCAGCAATTCCAGCATTGAAATTGCTGTTTTCGCCCATCTCTGACTTGATGTGGGCAATGCCAGCAATGACATTGCTATTACCCCCTCCCCACCTTCGATGTGGACTTTAAATGTTTGGTGCACAATATCACCAGAAGAGTTAAATGCATACGCTTCTACCTCAGCATGGTAAGTAATGTTGCTTCCGTCTATATGGACTATGTTGACTGCAATGACATTGCTATTTCCCCCTTCCCCACCCTTGATGTGGATTTCGAATGTCTGGTCCACAATCTCACCAGAAGAGTTAAACTCACATGCAGCACGGTGTGTAATGTTGCTTCTGTCTATATGGACTTGGATCACTCAAACAACATCTACAGGAGATGATGGGGAGGCCATCTTGCCACGAAAAATGTCGAAGGGTGATGATGCGGTGGGACATTTTGTTTGAGGTTGCGGAATTGGAAGGTTTTGGTCAGCTCAGCAACAACAACAAAAAGAGTGTTTTTTTAATTTCACAGAAAGATTGGAAAATCATGATCAATGTTGTTTGCACTGTCATCAAAAGAGAAGGTCTCTACCATATTGGGAGGAGAGCTAAGGGGAAGTGTCTTCAGGACCTGTTCAAGTTCGTCAGAGGCAAGGTCGAGGATGGCGAGTGTTTTTTGACTGCCGTAAAAAGAAAGTTGCGTGAAGAAACTGGCATGTTCATTGAGGTTGGGAAGCTTCTCCATCCTGAAGTTTACTCACACGTCCACAAAGACATAATTTTGTGGCAATACATGTGTAAGCTTTCGAAGGTTAGTCCCGAACCCAAAGCAGTTCCTACCATTCATTTGGAGCTAGTGTGGGTCATGGCGGAGGAAATGAGTACTTACAAGTCGCTCCTGCAAATGAATCAATTGTACCACATCTCCAATGGTAAAAGCCTGCATGTTTTAGTCATCAACATTGTTGCTATTGACATTGATGTACAACCCGATGACAATTGCAGCGCATTGGTGCTCGCTCGGTATGTCAATCCATCAAGAGCAGATCCTGGTTGTCTGGGGTGGAAGGTTTTCAACAGCGTACTCTTAAGCTCAAGAGTAGGTACTTAAGTTTTACGCCAGTTACCAAGTCCCACCAAAGCCACAAGGCAAATCTCATACAAATAGATGAGTGGCAAAGAAGTCAATGAGTAGTCTTAGGTTATGAAATACTTGGGAAGGGAGAGGAGGATTGGATTCTGCGTACACTGTTCCTGCAAATTTGACAGCGTCTCTGTTGCACACCATTCTCCAGTCAGGTTGTTGCAGTTGAATTATGCCCATAAAATCAGAACTCCAGATTTGTCAATACTAGCAACTTGTTGTCCGTTGTTCCCCCCCTTTCCCCAAGCTAGTCCCACTGCCCCGCACTGATGAGAAGACAATCTCTTTTCTAAGTCACCACTTGAAACATTCCACACAAAAATATCTCCACTATCTCCACTCCCGGCAGCAGCATAGGCGCCATCGGGGCTGAATGAACTTGATGCCTGATTTGTCAAAGTTCGAAAGCCCGGATCGAGAAACGTTTTTATGACGGTGCTTGTCCTTGCATCGACTACTTTCAAGGTTGAATCTCTACCATTTGTAAGGATTTCGTTATTATTCCCGGGCTTAAAATGCACTGACGTCACACCCCCATCATGCAGTGAAGGTATATCTAATACACGGTCTCCTGTCCGTGCATCCCAAAAGCGAATTCCACCTAAAAATAATGCACAAGTTGCAGAAAATAAAAAAGGAGAATTCAAACGAACGAAAATAGTTAAGACAACATCGGAACAATTACCATCTAGGTGCCCCGAAACTGCAGAGTTGGTCTCACTGGACACATCAATGCAATTGCTGGTCGAGCTGTGTCGAAATGTTGTAGTTTGAGTGTAAATATGTCTTGAAATGTCCCAGACGCGCATCGAACGGTCCGCAGAGCCAGTAATGATATATTTGTGACAAGGAAACAGTCGGACACAAGTTATTTTTTGTGAATGGCCGGCAAGCTGGTGAATCATTCTCTTAGTTTGCTGTTGCCATACTCTGCAGGTCTTATCTGCACCGCAGCCACATACTATATCACCTCCAATATCAACACCAATCAAGGGCAGCCTTCCCCCGGCGGAAAATGTTGCTTCCAGTTGTCCGTTACTCGTATCAAACACCCTCACAGTAGCATCACTGCTAGCTGTGGCTACACGGTTCAAGTTTGCTCCGTCGTAACGAACGCAACTTGCATCATCACGATGTGCCTTGATTGTATAGAGCGGTTGTGATGGCAATACAGCACAAGTCTCACCCCACTGCCTTTTTGGGTTTTCACCTGGATCTTTTGAATTATCGGTGTTAGAGGCGGAGAGATTTTTGTCACCGAGCAGACCACGAAACAAGCCACCAATTTGACCTTTCCCCATCTTTGCATACGACCGAAGCATATTCACCTCTTTTTGTTGACATTCTATCGTGGTATTCATGTTGTTCAACTGATCAGCCATCCTCTCCTTATCAGAGACTGTTTCGTCCACAAGTCTTTTGTTTAGCTTTGTCACCTCCTCGTTTTCCTCCTGCAGAGAACGGATCGCATCCTTGAGGCCGTCAATTTGCTTATCGGCCAAACTGGCGAGTGACTTTGAATTCTCCAGCTCTGACTGCAGATGGACAATGATTTCATTACATCGAGCCAATTCCGTTCGCAGGTTGGAAATGGTTGCATCCTGTGCAGAATTTTCTTCTCTCGACTTTGACAATTCGTTGGATGCTTCGATGGCATCGGCTGTGTATTTCACCTCATTTTGTATTCTTTCTCGTAGATCCCCCTGCAGCTTGGCAATCTGTTCACGTAGTCGCGCCTCAACTTTCGTAGGGGCGCCATTGATGCTCAGTTCTATTGCCTGCTGCTGTTCTGCGACGATCTGCTGCTGCTCGAGGTATTGGCGCTCGAGCCACTCATAGCGTGCTTGGAGCGAATCGACAAGATTTCGAAGGTAAGCGTTGGAAGAGTGAATAGAAAGAAACGGCAACGTTTCACGACTATTGCGCTGCTGAATTAGGTTGTACAGGTCGTCCATTGTCCCTGGAGAAAGAGGAGATATTATGTGTGTGGCTTAATCGCATGCATCGAGCTTTCGGTGGGTGGGGGAGCGAGGGTCCTGTGTCGGAAGTTTTTGGAAGCTAGAGTAGTGCACTATTATTATAATAATGGCGGGTTCACCAGGCGCTCCTTGCCGGGCGGCTGGCTTCCCTCATTCCTCCTCCTCTAGATAGCTGCCCTACCTGCCTCCTCCTATCCGGATCCCGCGGAGCCGCCCGCCCCGCCCGCCACTCCTTGGCTGATACAGTATGGTGCGCTTATCATCCTCGTTGCGCATCAATCATCATGGACATCGTCGAATTCACACTTCCATCCATCACCAATCGGCTAAAGGAGGGAAGAATCATCGGCGCAACCGTACTACGGCCGCCGGCAATATCACCGCACAAATAACATCCAACGAAGAGCTTGCGGCGATTGCCCATCAATTTTCGCCTGGAATTGATTATGCATTTGGGTATGGTTCTGGGGTCTTCCACCAAAAATCTCGCGACAATACAAATCCAGGTATGATCGACATCATACTTGCAGTAGACAATCCCCGTGCCTGGCATGAACGCAATCTGCAACGACATTCTGGCCATTACTCTTTGATGGCCCGCTTGGGGGGGGCGTATTTTGTCACGTGGTTGCAAGTGAACTTTGGAGCAAGGCTGTATTTCCATCCATTTGTGAACATGAACATAAATTTGGATTATAGTAAGAATGCTGCAAATCCACAACCAAATGAGTATGAAAACCAAACCAAAATCTCGAAGTCAGTCACTATCCGAAGGCAAGTGAAGTATGGGGTGGTCTCAAGTGATGACTTGATTCAAGATTTAGTAAATTGGGACTATCTGTATCTAGCAGGTCGTATGCATAAACCTACTGTTTCTATTGAATTGACACCTATGTCAGGTTGCTCAGATGAGGGACAAGCCGTCTCAATGAAAACAAAGCATAGGGCGCACGAGATTGATGATGCTCAGCGAACAAATCTCCTATCAGCAGTTTCAGCTTCATTACTACTCCACAGTGCATTCAATAATCACCAATATCCCTCTTCACTACATTCGATTCCGACGAGCAAATTGTACAATACCATTGCGGGTCTTTCGTACACAGGCGATTTTCGCATGCAAACTGGTGCCGAAGACCCAAATAAGATCGACAAGTTGGTGGAGACACCAGGGATGATGGAACGTTGGGGTGAAAAGTATTCAGATACGATAGAAAGCTTGCAGAGCTTGGGATTACTCAGTGTGATGAATGACATCCAATCAAATCGCCTTGAAACTAGTTTAACTGACATGGCCATTCGGAAACGTTTGGTCCAAAATCTTCCACGACGACTGCGCAATCATTCTGACTTAATAGTTGGTAGCCAAGATAGTCCGGAATCAATCTTGCGCGGTGGTTTAGTTCTTCGTCAAGAGCTGGCCAAAATTGTATCGCCTGCAGCAAAGAGTCAAAGCATGAAAGGTTTATTTACGGCAGGTGTTGTAAGGAGTTGGAAGTATGCTCTCGCCAAATTTTCAAAGGGCAGACTACGAAAATTCAAGGCTGAGAAGAGAGGTTGAATAGTTGACAATGAGGCTGTACTTTAGTTAGACTCCTGAAACGATACATCCTCTACGAATTATTTTTATCCGACTAAACCAATCTATCCCCTACAGCTTTAGTCAAATAACCCAACACTTCTTTCATTTTTGGAGGCCATACAATGACCTTATTCAAGTACTCCGCATCTGAATAACGTGCCCTCGCCCGATCAGGTATCTCCAAAAACTTTTTCCGTGCAGCATCTTCCTCGCCCTTGTCCCATAGCAACACCGCATACGCTGCACGCACCTCAGGCGCTTCTGGGAAGCGATTACTTACCCTCTTTATCAAGTCCATTGCGCCATTCGAATCTCCCAGTTGGTATTTTACCATGGACGACCGGAGCCAAAAGGGGTTGACTTCATTGGCTGTCATCGAGATAGCAGTCGTGTATGATTTGTCAGATTGACTGTAGAAGGAGTTGATCTCTTGTGCACGTGCCTAGTGCGGAAGATTGGCGAATGAAAAGAGTGAATATGTATCGATTTCACAAGTGACCAATTCTTGATCGGCACGTTTCTCACCAGATTTTGGAGGATTGTTGCATCCGGTCTCGCCCTTAATGTGTTTGAGTTCGTTAAATCAGAAAGCGCTTCCTTCGGCATGTTATTGTTCAGTCGCACCGATCCACGATTCAATAATATCAAGTACAAATCATCACAGCGCCTCGTTCCGAATGATGCTTCGGTCTGCTTCAAGTTCTCCTCGCATAGAGCAACGGCTTTGCTGTACGATTCATCTGCTTCCCTTAGCTGTCCCTGTGCCACCAATGTATTTCCTAGGTTGCTCCATCCATAAATAAATCTCGGTGCAATATTCGTAACTTTGGCATACAATCGTTGAGCCGCGAGGATATTCCCCTGTGCCTCGAATGCCCTCCCCTCATTGAACAACCTCTTCACGTCACCAGTTGCCACTACTTGCACTTCCGACGACGCAGCGGTGGACATCGCATCTTCTGCCACCGCCTTCGATGGCGGCAGGGTGGACGATGCCAAGCATATGGATGCCACTGACGTAGCGAACTTTCTTCTATCTGTAACAATAGTCTTCGTGTGAATGGTTCCGTAAACATTATCATGCTTCTCATATAAGGTGGTGGTGGAAGCTTGCGCCGTAATCAAGTTATGATAGGAGAAAGAAAATGCGCACGCCCTGGGCACCAACGCCGCCATCAATAATGCGACTATCAGCATCCTATTCCAGCAGGGTAAGAACAGCTCTTTCCTTGGCCGATTGCGACTATCGCACAAACACTGACTTGGCATAGAATGTCAAATGCCACGGGGAGCGGGGAGTCACGGTATGGTACTTTGAGTTGTGGAGTCAAAAAATAATTGAGATCGAGGAGGCACATAACGTACGTACGATAATAGAGGGTAAGTAGATAAGTAGGTATGTACATGATGTTGTGGTGACTCTGGCAATACTATATCCGTTGGCTTGCTCCTCTCTCGCGTCGTACTTTACTTTATCCTTTACAGCTTCTCTTGATTGCCGAGGCGATAAGATACAAACAATGCCGAAGACAATAGCAGGCGATAATGCTTCCGTGGCCACCACTGGCACGAAGAAGAAGAGGAAGAATTTGATCAAAATCGTTGCGAAAGGGTTGTCCTTGACGAAAAAGAAGAAACGGCCGGATGACGAGAGCGTAGTTGGAGTTGAGTTGGATGGCGGAGGCAGCGTGGCAACAGCGGCTGGGCGGGCGCAACCGAAGAGCAATCAGCACATTTCCAAAAAAGGTGACTGTGCCCCATCTTCTGCCCCTTCCGACGGCACAGAAAGTAGCACGGCGAAGCCGATCCAAGTTGTCCTTCTCCTCATGGACCCGGCATCCCGACGATTCGAACTGCTACAACTCGAATTTGATTCCAACAAGGCAAAAGTAAGCGATGTCCTACGCCAGGTGAAATACTCTGCGACGGAAAAAACACTCCGCGATATGACTTATGATGGTGTATGTGATCAAGACGGAACGGAAATGATTGCAGTGATGAAGTTGTCTGCGTTTTGCAAGGGAAACGATGTGGTCATTGCCATTCCGAACGGGATGACGGGAAAAGATACCGCTAAGTTAGCGGGGCCGATTTTGTTTGATCCGAAGGTGGAGGAAATGGTGAGTCTTTCATCTTAATTCTGAATTATTTCTCTAGTGATACATGTGTATGGCCAATCATCTAACGCACGTTTGATATAATATTTATGCCGCAATGGTCGCTGGTAGCTTCCTCCTAACAGAGCGAAGGTCATATCCAAACAGGAAAGAAAGATGCGTCTGGCGGACACAAAACTCTCGAAAATACCGGAAGATACTCGTTCAAAAGAGAGGCGCCTTTCTCCTGGTAGTGCAGAACCGACAAAGAAAAAATCTTCATCGAATCTGCCAACGGTGATGCTTGGACTTATCATTTCCTCAATTCTTTATCTCGCCGCCCAGCACCATGTGCGTGTTTCGCGTCCGTTGGAATCTGGAAGCATCCTCCTACGAGGAGAATGGAAGAGTCAATGCGGAATATTTGATCTTCTCCCGGAGAAATGGCTTGACAGGCTCCCTCTCGATAAAATATTGCCATCGTGCAACTCCTCGTCGTCGTCCATGTTGGAGTTAGGGAGGGACGGCACGTTGAGATACTTTACAAAAGGTAATGATGGTCAGCGGAAGGAAACGTGGACTGTTGTGTGCGGTGCTGGCGACGAGGGACAGTGTTCAGGTGGTAAATGTTTGGAGAGTGGGGTTTCATTTGTGAAGGATGGATATAATTGGTATGTGGTCATGGGACGAACTAGGAACGCCTTAATACCGGATGTGGCACGTGACTTTTTTTATGAGCAATAATGATCATGAAGTAGAGTAGATGACTCCTTGGGAGATCGGTTGATTCACGTGAAAGTAATGAATAATGCACACTAAGAGAGATAATTGTACATTTTTGTTCTCGTTTACAGTGAGGTTTCTCGCAAGTCGATACTCCCAAAAACTCGTTTACGTGGTTTCTTCTGGCATGTCTTCGACTTTATCACAGCCATCTCTCCTCCTAGACCCAGATACCCCGCTGGAGGGATTACGCAACTCCATAGCGAATCCAACATTCGGCATTGCCTGCGGTCTAACAGTTCTAACGTGCTGCAGGGCCTCGTCAAAAGTATGGAATCTATCTGAATGCCGAGAGAGGAGGTATGCCACTATTACAGAAACTGAGCGGCTGACTCCTTTGGCACAATGAACGAGGCAAATTCTTTGTAGATTGTGGCATTTGTCATTGTCTTGATTGAAGTCGTTTAGGAGACAATTATTAGTACTCGGAGATAATGGGGTGATGTTTTTGCCAAGTGCCTCGTCGATTGCTGTCAACGAATCTGGTAGTAATGATGATAGATCAGAGTCCACAGTATCTTTGAGGGGAAACACTTTATGGTTGATGATGTCGATATAATATATTCTACGAGACTGATTATCTGAAGAATTATTCGTCGCATCACTTTGCAGTCGTTGTTGCTCCTTCAAAGCATTGGTGACTAATAGGATCAAATTAGGGTTTGATAGGACGGAAATAACTGTCACAACCACTTTGTCCGTTGAGCTGGACCCGATTTTGGTAGATTTCTTCGCGAGATACCCAAGATGAAACACGGACATGAAATTGCCCACCCACAATCCGGGAAGGACTTCACCAGCAGAATTCGACGGTATGGTCCTGTCCATTTTATGATGTTTGCCGTTGCGGTGCTTTGAGTAGGAGACGACGTGACGACATAATGACAAAGCTGGGGTGAGTAAATAATCTCCTCGGCGGCTCGACTCTCGACCGACCGACCGTCGAACTTGGTGGAAAGAGTGAGGATTTGGGGTCCACTTGAAACCCGAAGTGATTCGTCCACCCTCGTCACAGGGAGGAGTTTAGTCTACATAGGAATACATATCAGGAGTAAGTCGATACGCGGGGGGATGACTCACATTCCTCGCACCTCCGAACGCCACGAACGAGGCGAGCGCTGTGTCCATTCTCCCTTCACTCCACTTTTCCGTTTTACGTTTTCGCCAGAACATCTACCGGATTGCTCGTCGTAATATGAGGTTACTGACCTCCGTCGCAACCCTTGCCACTGTGGTTTGGGCTCCGCATGCCGTCGGCGCCTTCGTCCCGCCATCTACCGCTCGAAGTCCGATTCCCTTCAGAGCAAGCCTCGGCGACGACCGCACCCAGACCGTGTGCGACATCCCCTCCGAATTCGACGAAACTCCATCCTTGGTGGGAGTTTCCAATGGCGCTGATGCCATCCGCTCCGCGGTGGTAATCAACTCCGCGGGAGATTTCGTCCGCGTCGACGATGCGATCAAATCCAGCAAGGCGGCAGCGAGCGCCCCGCACGTCGTGGTTTACCTCCGTCACATGGGATGACCCTACTGCTGGAGCTACGCCAAGCAGTGGTGTAGCATTCAGCCGCAATTGGATGAAGCGGGCGTTGGCGGTCCCATATTCATCAGCATCGGGGATGCGGACAAGTTGAATACCTTTCTGGATGCTAACGATTGGATGGGCAGGGACCAGATGTTTGTGGATGATTACTCCTTCGACGCGTACAAGGCGGCCGGCTTTGGTCGGTTTGATCAGGTGGACAAGGAGAAGGTGAAAAATGTCAAGATGAGTGCGCCTGAATTGGGAGGGCTCGGGAGATGGATGAATTATTTCTCCATCGTCGGTAAAGTATCTCCCGTGCCAAAGGTATGTAAGCTTTTTCTGCACAATTGTGCACTTTGGTATCATTTTGCACAAGATGTTGTGAATGAATGTCGACCTTTCCCACTCGCTAGGACCTTAAATTTGGTGAAGTCCCAGAAGGCGTCTTGTGGACTGGTGGAACTTTTGTGATTCAGGACAATAACGTTCTTTACCAATGGACCGATACCGTTCCTGGAAACCACCCGGTGATCGAGGACATTGTTGACATAGCGAAGGATGCCGCTCAGAATACCAAGCAGAAGAATTTACTGGGCAAAGTCGGATGGTTTTAGATGATCTGATGCGGTTGAGCTGGCACTTTATTTCGGTTGATGTGAATGACGTAACATGGAACGTCGATGCAACTCATCATGTTCCACGTTGCTGACAAAATATCGCTGAAGTGAAAAACGGCCAATGCATCTCAACATTATAGTATCATTCTTCCTCAAAGAAGATTTGAGAGCATTTTGAAATAATTTAGGATTGAATTAGAACAAACCTCTGTGGTACAGCAACCCCGAACAGACGATCACTCCTCCTTCAAACTCTTGCGAAGGTACAGCAAAGGGACGCCGTCCACGAGGTACAATCCCTGATTCGCCATGGAGGGTCCCATCCACCCGTATCCGGCAATGCCATTCGTCGACGTGCCTCCTCTATCGGGCACGCCCACGTAACCCAAGCTCGAGTACAACTCGCGAGCGATCCTGCCGGAATTCTCGTTCGCGTCGACGTGCAATCTGACGTCGTCGCATCCCCAAATTTTCGCGATCCCCTCCAGGGCCGCCATGAGCAGCCGGCCGTATCCCCGGCCCCTTCGCGTCTTCCAAACCAGCACGTTCGAAACGTATCCCCCGGGAACTGCGACTCCCGCGGTCGTCGTCGTCGTCGTCGTCGTCGCGTCCCCGTTGTTACGGCCGAAGAAGCGCGATATCAGGGCCTTCGCGTAGTAAGGCAGCACGTAGGGCGGCGCGTTGCTATTCGGATTCGGGGGTTGCCAACTCAATTCCGCGATGCCGACGATTTGTTCCGAATGACGATGCGATTCCACGAGGCAGACTACGTTATGGTCCGGACGCGCCGAGTTGGCGTTGGAGTACCCCTCCTTCCGTCGTTTGACGCGCTGCGTAAGCCCGATCAGGACCGTGAGCGAAAATAGATAGTTCTCGACCTTGGACGACAGTTCGTCCCCGGGTTCCGGCGCCGGGGCGAGCGAGCCGAATTCCCGAACTATCTCCGGCAGTATCGACGCGATGTCCTCTTCTTCCAGGTGTCGAATTATGAGTCTATCCGGCCGATCGTTCCCGCCGTCATTAGGAGTCGTTTGGCGGGGGGGCATCATCTCGACCTCATATGGGAATGGCGGCGACGTACGTCCCGGGCCGAAGCCTCCGCCCATGTAGTGGATGTTCGCCTCCGGCACTCGATGGGTAGACGACGACGAACCGCCGCCGGTCGAACGTCCCCGCCGATCGTTGCGTTTGCTGTCGCCGTGCCGCTTCTGTTTTTGCCAAAGGGGATCGAAAAGATGGATGCGACTACCATTGCATCTAGGATTGGTCGGGGATGGACGGATGTCGATGTTGAATGGCCGACAAAACGTGGCAAATGATAATACCATCGTCGAGACGACCGCTCTTCGGTGTCCATTCATTTTAGCGTTATCTAGTTCAATAGGAATGGATTAAAAGAGCAGTTGGGTGTTTGAAATGAATGTCGCCGATTATGCATTGTGGGTATCGACGGTGCATGCGTCTTTCCCTCCCCCTCTTCCCGCCCGGTGTTGGGTGGGTCGGGTGCGGTGTGTGTCGTTTATTTTTTTTGTCGCGTTGTTTCACTCAGGACTTGCTTAAGTCTGTCCGTCTGCCCCCCCCCAAAATTGCACTCCCCTGATTGCTGATTGCAGAGGCGACATTTTTTTGTTGGCAATGCCATCGATCAGTGTAAGAACCATGGCCGACCAAACGCTCTCGATCCTGACCAACGCGCTCTCCTCGACCCCCTCTCTCTCGGCGCACCTCGACGAGGACACCACGGAATACATCCTCTCCATTCTCCTCGACGATCCCAACGACGAGGATGCCCGCGACGCCGTGTCGGCCTTCTTCCGAGGACACGACATCGACGACGAGGTTCGCGCCCGATTCTTCGCCGCCCTGGACGACGCCACCTCCGCGCGGTCAAATGCCGACGATGGCGCCGCGTCGACGATGAGAGATCTCGCCATACGCGACGACGACGTCCCGCTCCGCAGGCTCGACGTCGCCGTGACCCTCCAAACGCGGGACGTGGTCACCTTCGCGTCCGGCCTAGTCGCGGACGCGGACGCGTCGGGAACGAGGGCGGACGGAGGCGGAATCGTCGGCCGCGACGACGATGACGGCGACGACATCGACCGAGGAGGCGATGCGCGACCGTCGAGCATACAGAGCTTCTACGCCAACATGATCGACGCGTCCGACAATCCTCGCGCCACGTCCGAGCGCGAGAGGAGGAAGGCGCGGCAGAGGGAGATGAGGGAGAAGATGGACGAGGAGGAGCGCAAACGCGCCATCGAGGACGCCGCGAGGATGATGATGGAGGATGAGGGGGGCGGGAGGACGAAGGCGGCGGGAGGGGACGGCGTCGTCGTCGACGACGACGACCACGGCGGGGGGAGGACAACGAACGACGACATGGTCGAGATTTCCACCGCCTCCGACAACTCCGCGGACGTGCACCTGACCGGCTTCAACCTTCCCAATCGCAGGGGTGGAGGGCCGGACCTGCTCGCCGACGCGAATCTGACATTAGCGTCCGGACGCAGGTACGGACTCATGGGGCGGAACGGATGCGGGAAGACGACGCTGCTCACCGCCCTGGCGTCGCGCGAGTTGAACGGCGGAGGCGGAGGCGTACCCCAGAACATGGCGATGCTCCTAGTCCGACAGGAGATAATGGGTAACGATCTGAGCGCGGTGGAGACGGTACTCAGGAGCGACGTGAAGCGCGAGGGGGTGAAACGCTGGATCGATCACGTCGAACGGGAACTGAATAGGCTCGATAATCCGCAGGAGGAGGTGGGGGTAGACGTCGGAGCGGACGACGGAGGGGAGGCGCGGCAGCAGCAGGGTGCGGAACAACCATCCAAGGGGAGGCAGAGGCTCAAGGATCGGAAGAAGAAGACGGCATCTTCCACTTCCGCCGTCGGTAAGAAATCGATCGGGAAGGGGCCGTCGTCGAGGCAATCGTCGTCGTCGTCCCCGACGGAGGAGGGAGTCGAGGAGAAACGCAAACGGCTCAACGCGAAGCTTGCCCTCGCATACGAACGACTCGCCCGGATCGAGCAGGACGAGGGAGGCGATCCCGAACCCCGAGCTCGCAGGGTTTTGTTCGGCCTTGGATTCGTCACCCCCGAGATGCAGGACAAGCCGACGAGGGAGCTCAGCGGCGGGTGGAGGATGAGGGTCTCGCTCTCGTGCGCGTTGTTCGCGGATCCGGCCTTGCTGCTGTAAGTGAAAAGAAAGGTTCATCGAATCTGCCATTCCGAACGTGTATGTTTTCTATTGCTCCATTCGTCATCCAGCCGTGACACTGACACACGACGATGGTGCAACTCACAGCCTCGACGAGCCAACTAATCACTTGGATTTGGAGGCCGTTTGTAAGTCTATGGATGTTTTTTTTTTTCACTCCCTTGTCTACATGAAGTAATGTACTCACTGCAATATTTCATCAGTATGGCTCGAGCGATACTTGACAAAAGACTTCAAGGGAATATTAGTCGTCGTCTCTCACGATCGCCACTTTCTTAACGAGGTGGTCACCGACGTAGTTCACTTCCACCAGGGCAAACTGACGACCTATCGCGGAGACATATCCAACTTCACCGCCGTCAGGGAGGAGAATCGCAAACGGCAAATCCGGCTCTACGAACAACAGGAGGCCAAGCGGGCGCATCTTCAGAAATACATCGACCTGCACGCCGAATCGGGCGAGAACGGCGTCAAGGCGGCGAGACAGCGAAAATCTCGAATGAAGAAGCTCGATAAGTTGGGCGTGATGGCCGCCGGGGAGGGGAAGAAGTTTAAGGCATCGTACGATGGAGAGGCAAAGGAGATAGAAGAGTACGAAGAAGACGAGGAGGTGGTGTTGCTATTTCCGGATCCCGGCGGCTTCGACAACAGCATTGTTGTTCTGGATCAGGTTTCGTTTGGTTATTCTGCGGACAAGACCTTGTTAAAGAACGTGGATCTTACCATCGATATGAAATCGCGAGTTGCTCTCCTGGGAAGGAACGGATGTGGTAGGTTCATACTTGAGCTTGTTCTTTCTCGCTTGTTTCGTACACGACCCCTTTTCCTCTCATACCAATTTTTGCGTGGTAAGGAAAATCCACTCTGATCAAAATCATTGTTGGTGCGCTATCTGCCAGTAAAGGCAAGGTTTCCATCAACGGTAGGGCCAAGATTGAATACTTGGCTCAGCATCAACTTGAGCAGTTAGATCCGGATTCTTGTCCGATGACCACGATGCTTGAACGTTATCCAGGTGATCAAGGGAATGCACATAAAGGCGTCATACGTCGATATCTAGCAAATTTTGGATTAGGCGGGGATGAATTGCCTACGCAGCAGATACACACCATGTCGGGAGGTCAAAAATGTCGTCTTTGCCTTGCTGCTGCTATGTATCGCAAGCCCCACCTGTTGATTTTAGATGGTAAGTTGGTTGTGAATCCTCTCGGCAATTTATTTTTTGTTCCTAATGAAAATCTTCAATCGAAACTACAGAGCCTACGAATCACTTGGATCTGGAAACAACAGAGGCCCTGATTGATGCAATCAAAGGGTTCCAAGGAGGAGTGTTGCTTGTCAGCCATGATCAGCACTTGTTAACGAGCGTTTGTAAGAACTTGTACGTGGTAGAAAAGGGAAATGTTGAGCTCTTGCGACAAAGCATGTCGAACGGCGAAGCTTTTGAGAAGTACAAAAAAGATGTCGTCCAAGGACGACGATAGAATATTATAGAGAGCCAGTAAAATGGTAGAGTACGGATAGCCTGGTCTAAGAGTAAAATCGGGTAAAACATGTCGGTCGGTTATGCCGCTAATATTTTGGTAATGTTCTTTCGCGCATCGTCCCATTTTTGCCTCGTATCATATCCTTCCCCAAAATCAAATGCGGTACGTTTACGCTTTGGCCCCGATCAATCTCCGGGTGGAGGTCGAAATTGACATTCGCCCGACCCCAGCATCCCTCATCGATGTCGAACATATCCGCCATCAGACGACCGGTGGCCGGGTCTTCGATGTCGATCTCGACCAAGTTACTCCGCGACACGATCTCGCGAACGCGTCGGACGTGCTTGCAAAAGAAGTCTTTGAAATCTCGGTCTCTGAAATCTCGCGGACCGCCGGTGATATTGGCAGCAACCATTTCATCTCTCAAAGTCCTTTTTTTGGATTTCGCGCCAAGTCCCGACCAGAAATTGGTTATGCTGTGATACCATCTGTCCACGCTCCGAAACGTCAGGAAAAAAGTGGCATTGGGGTACGCGCGAACGATTTCTTCCAACAATTCGACCTGCGGAAAGTACAATCTTCCCTCGACCGGGCCGTTGATCTCCGCGAAGACATCGGCCCATTGCCCGCATTTTTGGAGCGGGGGCAAGCCCTCTTTGACTGAATTCAAAATGCACTGCGCGCAATGCACTTTTATTGAGTCCCTTCGGCACATCCAGTGCGTTGCAGAGTAGCCGGCACATCCGAAGAACCCCTGAAGGGAGGTCGACCCCATTTTCGGTAGTCCGAGATTGATTGCCGGCGGATTCAAATACGAATATCCACGCGGTGTTCGCGGAGCTGCACTCTTTTGAGCTCGCAAGCAAGATGGCAACGTATCCTCCGCATCCGTCGCGGGGAGGTCATCGATATTTTGTTGCGACGATGAAATCGAATCGACGAGATTGAGATTGATCATATAATTAAAGTTCACGCGCAACGCACATGCTACAAATGATAGCCACCACAGCCAGAATCTGATTCCGTCTATTGCCGAAGACGATGACCTGTACCGGACTGCATCATCTGACCTCATCTGTTGATGCAACTATCTCCGCCGCTGAACTCCAGCGGTGGCTAGTGCTCGCGTATAACTTAGTAATCGAAGATTATTAATTAAAAGTGAGAGTAGCGGATGAACGCTCTCTCCCACGCTATTTCTAGGGGCTTGCCCAGGAGGCGTAGTGCTCGGTACACTCCTGGGCTCCATGGGCGACCATCTACAATTTTGATTGGTGCTCGCTCCCCCTCTGGTCTGCCCCAGTGCGCTCCACTATTAGCAGGTTCGCACTGCTGGCTTTCGTCTAATGGTCTGTCCCCGGTCAGAGGCGATTGATTTCCCTCAACATCATCTTCGAGCCAAAACATGCTGGTGTTACTCGTCCACCCAACGCTCCCGATTTTGGGGTCAACTATTATTACTTCCGGGGCGGTCGGGACTTAACAGAGTGTGTTATTGAGCTCATATCCTCTCTATCATAGGCGAAGCTCTCCAAAAAAGGTTTAGAAGGCAATCTTTCCCCGGGGAAAGAAATCAAAGAAAAAAACACCCTAGATCCTAACTTTCTCAAGTATCTCCTTATCGATCTTTTTGACCGTTTGGTCAAAAAGAATACTCTCTAATACAAAGCCTCAACCTCAACTTTGATGGCGTTTAATTAATAAACTGGTCAGTTTACCACCCAAAACTAATAACACATAGAGAAAGCTGACAGAATGGTTTCCGACAATTCGCCTAGGCCTACTGACCGTAATATGATTGATCTGTCATCGGCTACTATGGTTCAGACGTCTTCCGACCATGCATGCGCATAGGATGGGTTCTTCAAATGTCCCCATCCGACCATTATTGACTGAGATATGTGGCCGGGCAGTGGGTGGCTTTTGGGTGGTTTTTGAGTTGTGGGACATCTGAAACACGCTTAGCTAGGCGGGAGCTAGCTAAAACAACACACCCCAACCATGGCAGCCGCCATCGTCCCATGGCCGCCATGGTGCCCCCCCCCCCGGCGCCGCTGCATACAACAATTAGCCGACATGCTGCGCGACAAATCTATGTCGTTAAAACTAGAGAATATAATTGTTTTTACTATGTATTAGCTATTTAACATTTAACAGCTTTACCCCTACGGGTGCAGATATGCGCCCAGTTTTTTTCAAGCTCCGTTGGCAATTAGTGACTTTTGGAATATCCATCTGCTCAGCTAGCTGAAGGCATCAAAATTTAGCTGAGCTCTTCAGCTTTAATTCTGGCAATTCACATTTAAACGAAGCTTGTCGCATCGATAAGCTGAGTAGAGGGTCTGTTTTGGGGTATGAAATTCTCACTTTTAGTTAGTAAAAAAGTACGATACGTGCTAGCTAAAAGTGTGTTTCGTGTTTTTGTCATGACGAGCGAGCACTGGCCCGGTGGCGGCGTTTAGGGGCTTTGCATGAAGCCACCAAAAGGCTCCATATCAGGCGATGTGACTCGCGCCGTATCGCCCCGGCGGCATGGCAGTCGAAATCGCCGTC
>JALLAZ010000280.1:0-17751 GCA_036939755.1 Stephanodiscus triporus
GAGGCAGGATTCGATTATGTAGCTTGCCTCGGAGGAGGAGACCATGGTTTGGGGTGGGGGCGGGGTTGGGGGGGCCAGGGGTTTGTTTGAGGTCCGCGGCGTGCTAGCTGGTGGGATGGGTGGGGCGCGGCGTGTCTGTGTGTGTGTGTGTGGCGCATGTTTTTTTACCAACGATCGCTGAATCATCGCCATATCTATGCGCAGTCTTGTCTCTTCCCGCCGAAAAATGCCCGCCACGAATTAAAGCTCCCGAACCGCCTCGCTCCTAGAGGTTGGTACCTGTTGGTACTACTAACTCCACCCCGAACAAACCCCATTAACAAACAATAACAACACCCCCCCCTTCACACCCACACCATGACGGAAAGCGCGCGCGAAACTATGGAAAAATCTCGCATCGAGGTGATCGAATGCGAGGACGAGATCAAGTCCATCAAGAACGCGCTCAGGGCCCTCATCCCCGGCGGCGGCGCGGGCGCGGGCGCGGGAGGAGGAGGAGGGGGAGGAGGGGGAGGCGATCGTCCCTCCTCCACCGCCGCCGCCACCACCCCGAACGATCGCGATAATCGCCTGGAGGTGTCGGTCCTGCGGGCGACGACGACGACGGCGGCGGCGGCGGGGGGGGGAGATGGGAAGAGCTCGACGCTTCTTCCGTCGGCGTACGAGATACACCTCTCCTCGCCGATCGAATCGCGCACGCTGACGAGGTTGTACGACCCGTCGGACCCGACGTCTTCGGCCGACGGCGGACTCGCAGTCTTCACGTCCGTGGAGGCGTCGAACGCCCTCCTGACGGTGGAGGCGTACGTCGACGTCGTCGTCGATGACGACAACGAGGACGACGTCGTCGACGGCGAAGAATCGTCGGGTGGGAGGAGGACGAGGAGGAAACTGTTGGGAACGTCGGCGCCTCACGACCTCCAGCCGCTCTGTCGCGACGAGGAATCGTGGAGGGACGGGGGGGGGAGGAAGGCGTCGACGTTGGACGTCGCCATCGTATCGTCCGCCGAGGGGGGGGGGACGACGTCGTCGTCGTCGTCGTCGTCGTCGTCGCTTATCGCCGCCGACCCGGAGTCGCCGACCGAGGCCGCGGAGACGAACGAGTCGTCCTCCGAGTCGTGGGAGGACGCCGCGGCCGAGGAGGAAAATTCCGCGGTCGGACGAGACGAGGAGGGGGCGGTGGCGGGGAACGACGACGACACGAAGGAGGAGGCGAAGGAGGACGTCGTCGTTGGTACGACGAAGACGGCGACGACCGACAACGACGCCGCCGCCCCGCCGCCGCTGCTGCTGCCGTCGTGCACCCTCACCCTCCAACTGACGTACTACCCGTCCATCGAGGAAAGGCGCGACGCGCTGTACGACCGCCTCAACGAGGTCAGCAAGCGCAAGGTCGCGGCCGTCGAATCCCTGCGCAGGAGCGCGGGGGTCGTCAATCGCGCCGCCAGGGCCGCGGCGGAGGGGGCGGAATCGTCGAGCGGCGGGGGCGGCAAGAGGTCCGAACCGGCGGTCAAGTCCGGCTTCCTCAACAAATCGTCCAACAAATCGGTCCCATCCCACCACGGCGGGGACAACGGCAAGTCCTCGCACGCGACGGCCCCGCCCTTCTGGAAACGATGGTACGATAAAACGCTCGGACCGAGGTCGATGTTGTGGGTTGTGGGTCCGGTCGCCACGAACTACGTGCTCTTCGCGTGCGCGTCGCTTTTCCTGCATTATAAGGGCGATCTCCTCGCGCTCCCTCCTCCGGTGTGAATTTCTTAGGGAGAAGAAAGGGGAAAAGGGGGTGGGTGGGTGGGTGGGGGGGGAGGGGCGCCCGATCTCGGGGGTTTGCGTTGTTTTTCGAGTATTCACGAAAAGGCAAAAAGCTCAGTGTTAGGATTCTCTGCCATTGTGATATGAAATGGCAAAGAGCTCGGTGTTAGGATTCTCTGCCATCGTGATTGATCACCCGGAAGGCACCTCTAGCAGCATCGTGTCACCACCATGACGAAGTTAAATTATAAAACGTTTTAGCGATGATGACAACGAGCCTGGACTTGTAAACCCAGGCAACAATCCTGTGCTACTCCACGCTGCGGTCCGTCAAATTCGTGTCCAGAGTAATGGTCTAATTGACACAATTCAACAGTGCAAAACAAAAACTCTTTACCAAGCATCCAATCCTGCAATGTAAACCTTGTCCGTTTGACCATTGTGTGTGTAAACCTACCTAGTTCTGGCCAGGTTTGATTCGTCGTCGAGAGTAGTACCTGTCGTCTGTTTGTCGTGCCCCGAGTCGCCAGCGATTGATTATCCCCCATTTGCACAGTCTCTTTCACACCCTCCGAATGCTAATATTCATGCGAACTGTCGAGAGGAAGGCCTCTGAAAATCTTATTTCGTCCAACGAAGGTATACTTGAGTTATCTTCGTCTGCATTCGAGAGCAGGGTGCCAAACTTGCTCAATTCAGGAAATACGCAGCGCTGTCCTTTCAGCAGAAAATCGGAACATCCGGGGTCATCGTCGAGTTCATTTGAGAGAACGGAAGGGACCCCATGAAAGTATCCACGACTGTTTCCACTCATTACCATGCAATCTCCTGCCCGTAATAAAATCGCCGTGGGGATATCTTGCCTCGATCTTCCACCGAGTAAGAAAATTCCGGGCGCGCCCAGTGACACCGTAACCAAAGGAAGTGATAGGTCAGATTCAACGTCATCTTGGTGACCGCCCAATCTATCGGAAGGACGTTGGAGGTGGTAAACATTGCATATTGCCATATCGAACGAAATCGATGGTATGCCAGATTCTGCATTAGTTTGCCTCTTGGCAATATCATGAGCATGTTGCGCCAAGGACAGTAGTCGATCAGGGAACGCAATGGCATTTTGCACTTTCTCGTATCTGCGATCATTCCAATTGTAATTCCATTCTCCTATATTGACATATCGCAGTTTGGACAATGGGAAAGAATTGATTTTTCGTTGTTTCTTTGGTCGATCCTTCTCGATGGAAGGATCTGATTGTATCTGAGGCCCAAAATTTGTCTGAACAATTACACTTGCATTTGCAGGGATAAACAATCGTGACTTGACTTCCTCACAAAGTTTGCGCAATCGTTTCCTTTCAGACTTGGATATGGACACGGTATGAAGGGCAATCGGACCACAAGAAGTATGGAGGTTGCCCAGCGCATTTGGCAAATCGATATTTAATGGACGCAAGGCTAACGCTCCGAGAGCCAACCGATCTACTTCTCGAGGTATGAAATTTCGAAGCAATACCGCACCATGCCTCTCTGCCAGTACTCTCCTGCAAAATTCGTCGCGTTCTATGTCGCCATCATTCAAATGACACCCAAGGACTTGTGTGACGAGATGATTGTCATTGTTTGTGGGATGGCCTAAAGAATCACGATTTTTTCGAAGCAACGACCGTAGTTCTTTCACCGTTCGAACCCTGCGCAGCTGTTGCTCAAAATGTCGGTAGACATCATTATCTACTCTTCCTGTTTTCGACGCAGAAACATCCTCATCTTGATTGACCGAATCCAATGTGTCAAACACCATGGAAGTCATCGCACCGCAATCACCTCCCCGATTCTTCTTGCATGACTGTTGTTCCATCGGCAGTCGAATGCTTGTCCATTTCTTCAAAAGACGCACCGTCTCTTCACAATTTCCGGCATCGACCGCCAAATCTATTGCCTTTTTACCATCCGCATCCAATGAATCGACATCCACATTCACCTCCGTGAGTAGCCATCGACAAACATCGACATGACCATGCATCGCGGCAAGATGTAGACACCGTCGTTGGTTATTGATATCCAGCGCCTTTGGAATGATGAGGTGAGACTTTCGAGACAATTGGCGCAATCCGCTCAGGTTCCCCGAATAGGCATATTCAAGCGCTTGCGATTGCAGAATACTCTGGAGTTGTTGTTGCTGGGATAATATCATTTCTCTCGATGACGAGGGCAGTTGCTGTTTCTCAATTATATCATCGTTGCTATCGTTTACAGTGGCGCTGCCTGACAGTAGTTGCATGCTAGTGTTCCTGCTACTGCCCTCGACTTCCGCAATGTTCAGCTCTCGAATGATGTCTTGAATGGCAATGTCGAGTTTGGACCCCGTCCGTGCCCCCACACCCCTCTCTCTCAGGGTACGCAACAGAGTCGGCACGTGACGCGCCTGCACGCCGTGAAAGGGTAAGGATTTTTCTTGCTCTTTTTCGACCAACCATTCCCAACAACGTTCGGAGTGCAACTGCCTCGCCGCCTCCCTCGACGCCCTGACCTTAAACGCGCTCCTCCTCGCCATCTCCGTCATGAAGCCACGCACGGCGCTCTCCGGCCTCGACCTACGCAGCCACCTCGCCAGGAGCACCCCGTCGGCGAGGGCCTGATTCGCGCCCTGCCCTTTGAATGGGGACATGGGATGAGCGGCGTCGCCCACCAGCACGACGCGGGACGGCAACCTACCGTGCACCTCCAGCGACGCGCGATGGCGGACAAATTCCTCCGGGTCCCGATCGAGCAACGAAGTTCCCCAGATGGTCGATATCGGCGTATCCCTCACCATGTCGGGGAACGGTTCGTGGAAGTGACCGCACCGTCGTAGGACCTCCCGTCGCATTTCTTCCGTGTTGGACGATCGACGTAGACGCGCGGCCTCGCTCGCGTCGAAGACCGGGAACGATAACTGCCACATGGTCCTCCTCCTCTCCTTTCGAGTAGTCGTCGCAATGCCATCATCGCGATTGTCGTCGTCGACGACGTCGTCCAACCTGGAACCCTGAAAAGGCATGATGAACAATCGGTGCGTCCCGTCCATCGTGTAAAATCCACGCTCGTCGACGAGCGGGTGGAAGTGATCGGATATGCCCAGGATTATGAACACGTCGAGGCTTCGAGGAGACGACGACGACAATGACGACGACGATATTTCCGCCACCGATTCCGATGCGCGGGCGGAGCCGCTCCCGTTGGTCGAAATCGACCCCTCGTCCGTGGCGGCCCTCGTCGGCACTCGCGACATGAGGTACTGCCTCGCCACGACGCTGTTCACGCCGTCCGCGCCTATCAGCAGGTCGACGCGGTCGGTCGTGCCGTCGTCAAATCGTAGGAGCACCGGCCGACGACGACGGTCCCGCGGATCCTCCTCCTCCTCCTTCTTCTTCTCCCTCGCCCTCCCGTCGCCGCCGCCGCGACCACCGCGAATGGCATTCAGCCCCTCCGTCATCGGACCGTCCTCGTACGACTCCAATCGCTTGTTCCACAGTATCCGAACGACTGACGACGACTGGCCATCCACCGCCGCCGCCGCATTCGCATCCGCCGTGGCCATGGCCTCGGAAACGAGCCTATTCATCAATATCGAACGCAATGCCGACCTGGGCACCCTCATGTTCCCTCTCTGTCCATTCCCGCCTCCGTGGCCATCGTCGTTATCGTCGAATGCGTTCCCGAGGTACCCCATCACGTTCCCATTCGCGTCGAAGGAGTAATGGCACCGACTCGGACAATCGATTTTCGCCACGTCCTCGAGCACGCCGAGTTCGGCGAGTGGACCGACGGGATCGTAAGTCAACGTCATGCCGTACCCCTCCGTACGATCGAGTTCTGATGAATCGCGCTCGTACAAGGTGATCCTACCCCGAAAGGGGAAGGAGGGAGGGGGGGAATCGTCGTTGTGTTCGTCAACGTCGGTCGCAGGGGGCGGACGGCGAAGGATGGCCAAGGCCGAGGACAATCCTGCGAGTCCACCGCCAACGACTCCGATATGACAGTCCGAGTAGTTGAGGAGGCTACGTTCGTTGTTGTTGTTGCGATTATCGCGCCGCCGGCACCGTCGTCGTGGTCGATGATCCCCCCCAGCTCCCGGCCGTCTTGGCCGTCGTCGTCGCGCCGCCCCCCCCCAGCCCTCGTCGTCGTCGTCGTCGTCGTCGTCCCCCGCCGCCCCTGCTCGTCTCGACCCTCCATCCTTATCCCTCTCTGGCGCGATTTTCTTCTCCTCCTCGACCGGGGATCCCGACGTCGTCGCCGTCTCCATCGTAATCGTCGTCGCGCCCCCGCCGCCCGAGGGGAAGGAGAAGCCGTTCACTGATCCTCCCCCGACGATCGTCGTCGCGGCCGTGGTCGTAGTAGTCGCGGCCGTCGTCGTCGTCTCCTTCCCCACCGACGGGACGACGGGTGCGACGGACGACGTCGGGAAGTCGAATGCCGAAGACGCCATCGCGGAGGACGCGCCGTCATCCCCCTCCCCCTCCCCACCGCCGTCGCCGTCGGCGTCGGAGTCGGCGGGGGGCGGGGGCACGGCGTCGGCGTCGGCGTCGACGTCGGCGTCGGACGACGCGATCCCACCACCGAAGGATTGAAGGAACGAAAATCCGCTGACGACGCTCGACGACGACGACGAACCGGCCGGAGGAGGAGGCGGCTCCTTGGATTCGCCCTTTATCGATAGGCCGTCGAACATTTTTTATTGGTACAATAATATCGTAAATGAATACATAGGTATTGCCGCGGTGTCTCTCTCCACCGTGCGATTAAAAAAAGAGATTAGCACGAGGCTCCACCGACGGCCCCTCCTTGGCCGAAACAGCGCATCTCCACACCCGCCTTACTCCACGAACACCTTCACTAATACATGGGAATCGATCGGTCGAAGCAAGATAAAATGGGTAGCGGCACAGCGCGTTCATCCAGCAGCGTGTCTGATTCTGATCCTGAGCTAGCCTTGGATCTGCAGCAGTCGCAGGGCGTCGATCTTCAAGTTTTTCATATCTTGGCTACTGGCAAGGTTGTTCCGTGCAACGATGTCGATGCGGCACTTGCCGACGTCCGTTCATCCGAGCAAACGAATCAAGCGTCATACTGGATCCATGTCGATGCCGACGAACGACACCGTGAAGAATGGAATGCGTGGATCGATCGATTGAATCTAGGAAGCTATATTTCGGGTCAGATGAAGCGTCCAGCTCACGAATGGCTGTCGAACGTGATATGCACTCGTTTGAAGGCGCTCGTGATGTTCCGCATCCTTCCATCATCGAAAACGAGTGAAAGAATCGAGTTTGACAAGGATCGTTATTATCGGCATCTCGCTGCGGTCGTCACAACGAGGATGTTGCTGACCTTCACCACCACCTCCCAAAGAGACATCAAGAGCATTCACACTACCCGCGATTCTGTGCGACACATGACTCAAGACGAAGCCTTGCACGAAGGGTCGAGTAGCGCGGCGCTGTTATCTGTTCTTGAATTTCACCTGCGAAACACTCAAGATGCAGTAACTGCCCTACGAAACAAGTCATTGATGATGGTGAAACAGATGGATCTAGAACCAAAGAAGATTAGCCTTGAGGATATCCTCAATCTTCGAAACAGTTTGCTAACTATTCTTTCGGTCGCAGAAGAGCAGTTGCATTGCTTGGCTATGATGAAAGATATGGACAAGGAGTCGGACGGTGCTGATTTCGGGAAAATAGAAGGTGCATTGGCCATGCTGGCGAAGACAGCAAAGTCCACGGAGCTATTGGCCCAACGAATCGAGAGACGAGTGGAGGGTCTGAAGAACGCCTTTGGTGCACACCAACAAGATCGAATGAACAGAAGACTAGAGATTCTGACGGTTGTCTCCGTAATCTTCATGCCTCTCACCTTTATGGCAGGTGTCTATGGAATGAATTTTGATAACATGCCGGAACTCCATCACGAGTATGGTTACTTCATCTTGTGGGGGACGATGTTGGCCGTGGCTGTCGGCCTGGTCATATTCTTTTACAAGGAGGGCTGGTTCGATTAGACCTAGACAGACACTGATAATATCCTCTAACTGCACATCAATCCTCTACGATAGCAGTGCGATAGCGTATTGAAGTGTTCACGTTTGTACAAATATGTTTATCGGTAATCCAATTGAGGGGGGTGTTGGAAGAACACGTGCGTGGGTTGAATGAGGTGACAATGTCTAAGTCGTCATTGGTTGATGTAAAGAGTTGTTTACTAATATTTCAAACGATGCAAATTGTGTGTTGCATAGGACTACGCCACAAAACTTCAGCTGAATAATCACACTATGGTTATGGGTATTTTTCTCCTGGGGCATTTAGTGGGTAGCTCAGCTAGCTTTTTTTCAATCGTTGTACGAAGCTCTTGAATCTCCGCCAAAGACGATTCAGCTGACGGATCATCGGCAGTGGCAGCGTCGGTCGCAGCGCATATATCCTGCATTGCCGCCCGTACCTTTCCCATGGCAAGGCGGGCCACGCATCTGCGTTGGTAAGATTTGAAATGTAGTGGATCGATCTGTAGGGCTGATGTCGCGTCGGCCTCTGCTTGGACCCAAGATTTCAGTTTCAAGTGTGCTATGGCTGGAGTAGAAGTGAGGATATTGTTATTTCAGCGTTGATGTTGGATTTGTAAAGCGACTGCTCTTATTCTTACCGCGATTAGAGTAAACCAGAGGCGAAGTTAAAGCGTCTTTATTGCCGAGGCAACGAGTATAGCACGCGATCGCATCGTGATAATTCCCCAGCGCAAAGAAGTTATTCCCTCGCAATCGTTCATCCTCGCACTGGCTGCGATCGATCGATGAGATTTGCGCGTCTTTCAATGAGGTCGTTGAATGATCCTTCGCGTTGATATTTTCGCTCGCCTTTGTCGTCCTTTTCTTATCTGTTTCTTTACACCCTTGAACAGCAACGTGGTCAATCCATGAGACCAAATCTTGGTGGGCTGCGCTGCGTTCCTCAGCAGCTCGCCGAATTTGTAGCTGAACATCGTACGAAGAGGATGCCATTTTTCTTGAGATCGTAATTGTAAATACTCCCCTAAAGTTTTAAAAGCTCCCGAAATTGCACTAATTTCAATTTTGAAAATCTTTTCTACTGCAAGAGGATAGACACAACACGAAGAAAAAGGGCTAGATAAGGTAGTATAATGAATAAGTTGGAGACCAGACTACACCGTGAGAGATGCGAACCACGTCGACTAATTCCTCGCAGTCATACTCGTCATCGCTGCATCCCTCACCGTGCGTTACTGTTGCCGGGATGTCAATGAGTCTGTCAAAGTAGTGACTAATAATTAATGAGTAGCTAATCGTTACGTATTGATTCAATCAAAGCAGGCTCGTAGACGTCAAGAATCTCCCACCTCTTCTCACCCATCTTCCTTAAAATCATCCGAGTGCCAGGGATCGTCCGAAAAAATGAAAAAGACGACGAAAATAGTACAAACCCTCACAAGTCAACGACGCGCCCGAGCTTCTGGATGCGATTCAAGAGCAAGTCCCCCTTCTGGATCATCTCCTGATACCTTGCATTCTTCCAATCGGGCCTGTTCGTCTCCACCACTCCGCCGTACTTGTCGATTTTGGCGGTGAGCCTGCCGGCGGCGATGAAGCGACTTAGCTGGACGTCCAGGAACTCCGTGCCGACGCCGAAGCTCGAGGCCATGGACTCGAGGGTCACGGATTGGTACGAGTCGAGGAACTGCTTGTACGCGAGGACGTGGAGCTCGCGCAGGAGGTAGCCCGCGTGGGGCTGGAGGTAACGATTCGCGACGAGGTGGGGTTGGAGGTCGACGAGGGCGTTGAGGTAGGCCTTGTAGTCGCAGTCATAGAGCGTGTTGGCGAGTCGAATCTGAATTCGTGGGGGAGATCGCATTCGTGCGCACGATGGTTAGTTGCAAAAAAAACGAACGCGATGGATCGAATGTGCCGTGCTACATCGCGATATCGGACACCTCCCCACGACGTCCACAAAATGAAAGGAAGGGACCATCGTCGGGGGAAGAAAAAACTCACCAACACGGGTATGTCCTTGGCGACCTGCAGGACCTCGCTCCCGTCAATGATCGACTTCTTAAGCTCCGTCCTCTTCAGGCAGAGCAATCCCGTGACTATCGCGTACGTGACGAACTCGGGATAATCGCAAAGCTCCGCGCACGAGAACGTGGCGATGCCCTCGACGAGCAACTTGCTCGCGCCTTCCGCGTCCCGCACGAGCAGGAACGCCAGCGCCTGATACACGCGCAGACGATTGCGCCTGTCCCAGTCCCCGCCCTTCGCGATGGCCCTCGCCGCGACCGCGAGCGCGTCGCCGTACCCGCGAAAGTCGCCCCAGAAGGAGCACACGCGGGCCATCTCGAGGTGGGCGTCGAGTCTCTTCCCCGCGCTCAGCTTCGGCAGCGCCAATACCGCGCGATACGCGTCCATGGCGTCGTCCTTCGCGCAGCACCTCGCCTTGTACCGCGCAACGTCCATCATCGCCGACAGGACCTCCATGTCCCCGGCCTCGTCCGACGCCCTCGTCACGGCCGAGTTAAGCGAAACGAGGACCGATTCGTGGTGCGATAATAGTGCGTCGAGGTCGGATTCGGACAACGCCGAGGGGGACGCGTACGAGAGGGCGGATCGCAGGTGTCGGTACAGGGACGGGTTGAGGAGGGGCTCGCCGTCGTCGTCGCCGCCGACCACGATCTCGACCGCCGCCGCGGGGGCGGGAGTGGCGCCGCCGTCCCCGCCCCCTCCCGACGACGACGGTCCGCCCTCCTCCTCCTCCTCCTCCTCCGCCTTCTCGGGTCCCCCTCCTCCCCCCGCGTGCCTCGCCCAGTTCGCCCGAATCGCGTCCGCGACGCACTTCCCCCCCGTTCCGACCCTGGACATGACCCCATCGAGTAGATCCTCGACGGATCGACCGCCGCCGATTATCGACGTCGCGTCCCCCGATGACAGCTTCCCCTCGTGGACCATGACGAGGCGGTGTATGTCCTGCGCCAAGGACATGTCGGGATGGGCCGAGGCCGATTCCGACGACGCCGAGGGTGCGGCGACCTTCGTCTTCTTGGGCTTGGCCGTCGTGGCCGGCGGAGTCGGCGGCGGCGGCGTCGGGGCCTTGTTCTCGTCGATGTCCATCGTGGGCGCCATTATTGCTCTTCCGTGATGATACTGCTTCGTCCCCTCCCTCCCTCGGGCGTTCGTTCGAAAGAGGCGATGGTGGATGAAGAGTCTCTCTCTAGGTAGATTGTACACTCTTTCCTCTCCCGTCTGCGTCGTTCTGGACGCTTCGGCGTGCAGATTTGTAGGGGCAAAACAATGCCCCCCTAAATTGTGCCCTCTAAAATTATTTCTGCCGCCCCCCCTTCTTCAGCTCCCCGCCGCCCCGCCCAGACTCTACACAGAAAAACGAGGACTGTGGCGCCATGTCCGATGCCACGGCGATTCCAGCGCCCATGCGCAACAAGAGTCGTCGTGATGTGGCGCGCTTCCTCCTATGGCTCGTGTCGGCGACGCTCCTCGTCGATCGGACTATCGAGGCCACCTGCCTCTCGGCCGGGGCCGTACTTGTATTGAAGGAGGGGAAGCTCCTATCCGCGAAGAACCTGAAGTGGATGATCCTGAGCGTGCTATCCTTCCTAGCCGGCCTCGCGAGTATGATCGAAACGCGCGGGTACGAGGAGGTCGACGAGAATAGGGCGTACTGGCTAAAAATGCGACTGTGGCTTCTCGCGCACGGGACGAGGACTGGTTGGGGGGCGATACTCCTGCTCTTTCTCTTGTCGGCGTCGACCTCGAAGACTAAGGAGGAAGTTGTCGAGACGAAAAAGATACAATAAGAGATGTGAAAAGGGAGAATGTCGTTGTTGGTGCGTAAGCAAGTGTTCGGAGAAAAGAAATCTAGATAGTCAATACGATGTTCTTCTCTGGAGAGTACGATAGAAATTTAATCTTAACATTTTACAAACAAAAAAAAGCGCCCTGCTAACTCAGACGCTTGTGAATGGCATCGAGTCTCGCCTCGTATTCCTCTCTCCACACTCGAGCGCTATTCGAGAAGGCATCTGCGATATCGCTAAAGTTGTCGAGCTCATCCGGCATCGTGATGGAATCTCCGCCGCCGTCATTCTCCTGCATCGGAGGGGCCGATTGCGCCCCCACGGTCAAATCATTTGTCGTGAACGATACGACTCTGTTGGCCATGGAACGGCCCACCTCTGCATTCGCTATCGCGGCCGCGGCATTGGCTCGGCGGGTACCAAACGATCGAGAGGACGCCACAGCTGCCGTTGACAATATCGATGGCCCACCTGAGGCACTCGCAACGCTTAGGAAACCGGTTGCAGCACTTTGCACAGTCAAAGGACTTTGGGACCTGCTCCTTGGCTGACGCTCTGGCTGACCAACGACCTCTGCGGAACTGTCAAAATCCTCGCTGTTCGAGTGCACACCAGCTTCCTCGGTGACACCTTCAGGAAGGACATCTTCTTCTGATGCTCGGGAAGATGGAACTTGCGTTATCCCCATGCGCCCTCGATACGTTGCGGTCACGGCACTTGCCACACTCTCATTTCCACGTGTTGTGGATGTTACGACCGTGGAGGCAATAGTTGCGCTTGTCACGCTGGTCGGCAAACTTGACATTCCGTCGATATTATCCCCTCGAACGGCTCGGGTGGAAATTCCTTGATCATTGCTCCCTGCTCCTTGGATAGGATTGAGAAGAATGGATTCCAAATTCGAGATACGATTCCTTGAAGTTTGGGTTGGAGCTGACAATTCGTAATAAGAGTTGTGTGAATAACAAACGACGTACAAGATCAATCGAACACCGGCTTTTAGTGAAGTACTTACTGGACTCCGACACATCGTCGTTGTCTTCCACTTCGTCTTCGATGTCCCCATCGTTCGCATTTGCAAAATCTCCCTCCTGAAAACTCGTTGCAGTCACAGCACTTGCCACGCTTGCACCGGACCTTGTTACTACGGCGATGTTTGCGGGACCACCACTTCTATGCATCAATCCACCATGGGTAAATAATCCCGACCCAGCACCTTGGCGATTGGTACCACGGGGTGTTAATTCTAATTCATCGAATGAATCCATCTCCTCGTCACTACGGTTCGGCGTGGAGGGTGTCGCGGCAATAGGTGGAAGCCTGTCAGCGATGGCTGGTTGACGACGCTGCTGACGACGTGAGTCTCTGAGAGCAACCTTTGCCTCAATACGGAGCAGCTTCAATTCCATCGCCACCTTAGGTCATTTGGAGCGAAAATAGATTGTGAACAGAAAGTTTGGCATTACATAGTTAATTTTATTAGTGCACATGCTCACCATAGACTCGCTTTGTAAGAGAAGCTGTGAATGGAGCCTCGCTTCTAGAGCGGTCCGCTTTGTTTGCTCTTGCTGAACAATTTGTAAAACTTTTTAGGTAGTTTTGTGTATGACGAGCAGAGGAACGATTGGTTGACAAGGTAAAGCTTATGATAGATCATTTTCGATGCACCACATACTTATCTCACTCACCTCGATCAGAGTCGCGTCGGTTGAGCTCTCTCATTTCCCCAATTCGATAGTCCACATGTAATCTCAAGTCTGCAATCGCCCGAAGAATGTGCGTATTTGAGACGGATTCCCCAACATCAATGGGAAGCTCATTCATTTCCGCGCCACCCACAGCGACTGCCGAACCTGAATGAGTTCGAGATTTTAATGCTGATCTCAACACTGACGTGGCCGGTGGAGCGGTCATGCCTCGCGACGAGATACTTGCTAACATTCCATCATTACTTTCCTCGCCACGAGTGGGAGCGTTCGATGAATCCTCCTCCCCCGCAGCCGTCGTCAAAGTGGCAAATGTAGAATCATCGCCCAATCGTATGGCATTGTCTGTCCTTCCCGACACAATGGACGTGGTATCCCGCCTGCCCGCCGATGCGGGAATGTGATCGACCACATTATTCGAATATCTGTAACGACGGCTCGAGTTAGTCGAGGAGTCCAATTGAATATCGTGTGGGCTGGCAAGATCCCCGCCCGCAGTTGACATCGTAGTAAACGACAAGACTGACCGATCGTCTCCGTCTCGGATTGCCTGATTGGTAACACCCGACATTACCGATCGTCCAGCCCCCCCGGAGAAGGTGGGTATTTTGTCTACCACTTCATCGATACAGCTAACTCCACCCCAATAGGTGGCTGAAGTCGCGAGTGTAGTCACGGAGTGGTCCTCCTTCAATGCATTCGTTGTGCCCACAGTCCGGTCATCCTTGGAGTCAAATGATGATGATGTTGGGATGTGATCTATGACATTTCCTGTCAATTGTTGTCCCATGGTGTTTGTCGTGCCCCAAGTCGCCAGCGATTGGTTATCCCCCATTTGCACAGACTCATTCGTAACTATCGAGGATACTCTCTGCGGTGGTACAAATAAGGGAACCTTGTCAACTATGGTATCTGCTACTCCTCCACCACCGATTCCACCTCGATCCATACCACCACACCCGGCAGTTGTTATAGTAGCAAACGTCACGACCGACTGGTCGTCTCCTCCTCCCACCCTGATCGCGTGGTTCGTCGTACCAGACAGCGACGCGCCCATCCCCAGACCTCTATTCGCAAAGGATGGCAATCGATCGACAGCATACCGACCAGGCAATAGAGTCGGAGGTGGGGGTGTAGAAGCTGATCTAGCACCCATGCCGCTAGTAGCTGTTGTCATGGTGTTCCAAGTGGCCACGCTTTGATCGTCAGGGTTTTTCACTGCACAATTCGTCAGGTCTTCTTCTCCGGCTGCGTACTCTGCCCCTCCATAACCATGACTGCTAAAGGACGGGATTTTATCAACGACGTGTTCATTAATGCGTCCTACCACCACGGTTCCGGCGACACCAGATGTGGCCGCAGTGACCCACGTGGCAACAGATTGATCATCATTCAACCTTACTGCGCGGTCAGTCATTCCGGACACGATCGAGGTACTACTGCCGCCGTTAGTCGGATAGGTTGGCACGTGATCTACCACATCACCAACAGCATCACCGTCAATCCGTGCTCTTTCCGATGTATAATTCATATCATTCTGCTCTACTTCAACTCTCCCGTCAAAAGATTCCACGACACTCCCAAACATCTTCGCCCACGTTTCTAGCTCAGGGCGTTGAGCCAAAAAATCCAGTGGCAAGCCGTTTGTCTCGTTAAGAGTCTCCATCTTATCAAAGCTCCCCAAGAAGTCAATTTGGCCGTCTTGAAACTCGAAAAAGAACTGGGGGTAATTACCACGTATTGCGCTGATTCTGAAAAATTTATCCCGCTCTTCACGTTGTTCCGGGTCCATTCCATCAACAATTGTGTATGGTACCTTTCTAGAAGCAAGCCAGTCGAGGGCTCTTTGTTGATTCGCCGATTGTTGTCTGTGATGACACCCCTTTGACACGAGACATATTAGTTTTTTAGGATCGCTCATAACACGGGACGTGGTCATAGTACCGAATGTATCCACGGAGGCATCATCATCATAATCCTCTCCCGCCGGTTCCCTAACTGAATGATTTGTAGTGCCCGACGCGACGGACGGTGTCGCCTCAGGAATGACGTCGACAAGCGTAGCAGATAATGAGGATCCACGATATCGCTGAAAATAAGGATGCACCTGTTGTGAGCTAGTATGTACATCCATATCACCATAATCGTCTTCATCTTCTAGATTTTCGGCAGTCTCGATGATACTACCCAAATCACCCATAGTCGTCATGGTACCAAAGGACGCCACCGATCTATCGTCTCCTCCTCCGCCACCGCCTCGCCCGATAAATCGTACCGCTTGGCTGGTTATACCAGAGGCTATTGATCGTCCTCCTCCTCCAGCAAATGTTGGTATATTGTCAACCACCTCGTCGATTGCCGACAAATTATCATCGTCGGCGGCGGAGGTAACAAGTGTCAGTAAGGACGCATCGTCCTTGATTGCATTGCTCGTGCACACAGTAATATTCGATGACGATAATGACGACGCTGCCACGCCCACATTCCTTCCCCCGTCCATTTCACTTGTCAACCCCTCCCCCTTGTTATCGACATTGCCATCATAGGAGGACCCCATTACCGGTACGTGATCGACTACGTTACCCGTCAATTGTCCTCCTGTGGTATTCCACGACGACGTAGCCAACGATAGATTATCGCCCATTAGTACGGCGTCGGTCGTGACCATTGACGTTATATCGGACACTTTCCGCAGCGGCATCGACGAGGGGACCTTATCTACCACGTCATCACCGGCTTGATTGTTACCGTCCATCGTCGCGAACGTCACGACCGACGACTGATCGTCGTACGACGAAAATCCCCTAACAGCGCGATTCGTCGCAACGGAATTCTTCGACTTCATCGTGGGTGTACGATGATGTGCCATTGCAGTCTTCGTCCTCGTCTTGGCGGGGATTTTATCCACGACCTTGTTCTCGTCCTTGACGTACTCCAACATCGTCGATTGCGCCTCGTCGTTATCCTCCGCGTCGTCGTCCTCCTCCTCCCCCCCCTCCTTCAATATTTCTTCGTCGAGGCCGCTGCTGGCGTTGCCGCCACCGCCGCTGCTGCTGCTGGCCTCCTCCTCGGTATCGGCTTCTAGCAGCAGTATGCTACCCGCATCTCCCATAGTGGTCATGGTCGCGAAGGTGGTGACGGTTGCGTCGTCCCCCGGCCTAACTGCGCGGGAGGTGACGGCTGTCTTATCAGAGGCACCATCTACGCCTCCTCCTCCTCCACCAACGCCTCCTCCTCCTCCTCCTCCTCCCACGGCATTGGGGCACCAGTCCACGGCGCGCATGTGACGGGGGGGCGCACGGGGGGACCGGGCGAGTCTGGACGCAAGCAGCGACGAGGCGGGGGGCACCCTCGTGGACCGTTGCTGCTGCGGCTGCAGCTGCTGCTCGCCGTAGGTGGTGAGGGTGGTGAAGGAGGTCTCTGTGACGTCGTCTGCCCCGACTGCCGCCTGGGACGTCATGCCCGACATCGTGCCGTCCGAGTGCTGCTGTTGGGGAATCCAGTCCACCGCCTTGGATGGCACCGCCCCCGTGCCAGTGCCAGTGGAGGGCACCGCCACCGCCTGAGGATGATTCCTGCTCAACGAGGAAATCGACGACGACCTCGGGGTGTCGATGTTGCTGCCGTTGACGTAGCACGTCGTCAGGAATCCGTCCTCCTGCCGCTGCCGCCGCAGCCTCTCCTGCACGTGATCGTCCTCGTAGAACGAGCTCAGGGCGCTCGACGCGGACGAGAGAGGCAGCATGTTCCGCGCGAAGCGGGAATCGGCGTCCTCCTGCTGCTCCAGCGGACGCTGCTGCGCGTGTTCGTCCTCGTAGAGCGAGCTCATGACGCTCGCCGACGAGGCCGAGGCCGACAGCGCCGACAGGTTCCGCGCGAAGCGGGTGTCGACGTCATGTTCGTCGACGACGCCGCCCCCGAGCATCATGGGCGATGGGGGGTCATTCCCCCCCTCGGTGTCGAGTTCTTCCTCCGCCATCCCCACGTCCTTGGCCATGAGGAGGACGATTTCCTCGTCAGGTATCGATATCGTCGTTCCCCTGTTGTTGCTCTGCGGTGTCAACGGCAGCTCCATAGGCGATGACGGCGGGCGATCTTCGTCCGTGGTAGGCGCCGTCGCCGCCACCGTCGCCGCGAGATTTTCGGTGGTTGCCACGATCGGCGACGGCGTCGATGGCGGAGTTGTGTGATAATGACGTTGATCCTCCATGGATTTTATTGTTTCGTCTTTATCTACCTCCAGTTCATCGTTAAATTCTCAATTCTCATCGCCCGAAAACAAACAACTTCAACTCTCGTTGGTTTGAGCAGATACCAGTGAGGTCATACGGCTATCATTCACAGAGAGATAGAGTGTATTTATTTATGTGCCCAGTGGAGGGGTGGGATGGCGCCGTATTGGAGCCCGAGGGGCGCGAATATTTAATAAGGCCCAATA
>JALLAZ010000281.1:0-17694 GCA_036939755.1 Stephanodiscus triporus
TCGAGAGCTTGATCACGCCATTGGAGATCTCACGATGATTGCTTTCTATTACTTGCTACGCATAGGCAAATACACTACAAAAGGAGCATGGATCAACTCCAAACAGACAGAGGAATTCAAGCTGGGGGATATAACATTCTTCGCCAAGGATTCCCGTGGGCAATTATGCTGCCTCCCACGTGATGCCCCAGCGGACCTCATTCTTGCGGCCGAGGGCACTATTATGAAGCTTGACAACCAGAAAAATGGGTGAAAGGGCATCTGTGTCTACCAAGAATGTAACGGAGACCCAATCCACTGTCCGGTCCGTGCTCTTGGTTGCCGGTGCGTGCATCTGCAGACTCATGGCGCCACCCATCACACTATCCTCTCAGCGTACTACCACGCGGACAAACGCTTTGATGTGACCTTGGATCATGTCAGCTTGGCTCTCAAACAGGCGGCAATAGCTCTAGAATACTCTCTTGTCAAGGGGATACCAAATGAGCGGATCAACATTCACTCCCTACGGAGTGGCGGCGCTAATGCCTTAGCCCTCTCTGGCTATTCGGAATACTATTCGGACACTCAGATCCAAAATATGGGAAGTTGGTGAGGAGCCAGCCACGTTCAAGGAGTTTGTGCGGAACAAACTCGCATGAAAACTAAGTTTGACTTCGTCAATGTTTCAGGTAACGCTTTCAGTGATATCACGGATGTGTGCATCAATGCGGACTACTCTGCTCCTTTAACAGTCGCGGTGATGTAGGAGCTCATCACTTCCGGCCTATTGGCCCACCATCCACTTTCTCCCATGCCTGCTGTCCGCTATATTGACGCCACTGCTTGGTGGCTGACACATTCGGCTCTAACTGCATGACAGTACTCAGCGTGGGCTATAGACCTGCCTCTCTATCTATTACTCCATCACTATATTTGACATCGGAAATGTCATCTATCTGATGACCGGGGATGGTGTCAGACCTGTCTAGTCTATATTTCATCAGATCTGTGTAGTCTATATACATCTATCCAAAATCGCCCCTCACGACGTGCCTATGGCCAATTCTATTTTGCCCTTGGTAGTTTCACTAGTGAAGTCGTGAGTTTGTACCGAGACGGGGCTGTGGGCGCCCGCGTGATACAAGCGTCCGCCCATGTCCATCTCGGTGGTGGGGTGCTGTCAAACTCCTCCCCACAGCGTGTGATCTGGAATCCTACCCAGATCAGTGGCGATTTTCTCACCTTAGAGACAAGGCTTTGCACGGGACCGTACTAAGCCTGCAGAGTTTTTGGCACCACTCACAGCTCCTTTTCACCTAAGTACCATAGCCTCTATGTCCTTCCGTGCATCGTGCCTCAAGTCGTAACGAACCTAGGTCCAGTCACGTGACTTGATGCCGAGTACTAAGATAAAAGGGGGCGGACCAATAATATCTCTCTTACAAGGCTCAACAGAGCAAGTCTACGAATTCCTACGAAGATTTCCCAATGAGAATACGTCAAATTGCGAGAAAATTTTAAAAAAGGCAGAAAATTTCGAATTTTATTTATTGTGATATCGTACTACGATACCTAGATGATAGATACACCATAAAATATGCATCTACCCATGATACTACAGTCTCCAGTACAATAGTACAAAGGGATAAATCGAGATATTTCCCATTGTACTGTTCCTACGGTAGTCGAAGCTAGTGGTTCCCCTAGCTTCTCGTAGAGACCTACCGTAGGAACAGTACAATGGGAAATATCTCGATTTTTCCCCTTGTGCAATTGTACTGGAGACTGTAGTATCTAGGTACTCACTACCACCACCACCGTCAACGAAGAGCAATGCGTGAGCGCGGAAACTCTCTCTGCGTTTTGGAGACACACACAACATCATCAGACATCGCATCATCGTTAAAAACTCTCTCGTGCTGAAACCTGTATCCATCATCATCCATCCATCCATCACTCCGACCTTCACCCAAACCAGCGAATCCAAGCGTCATACTTACGTAGAGGTGCCAGTCAGATCGTATAGCCTAGGGGGGGGGAGGATTGCCAAGGATGGGCAGGATCAAGCTCCCCAAGAGCCTGCTCCGCGCGCTCTTCCCCAGGAGGAATAAGAAGTCGAGGGGCGGAGGCGGAGTGTTCGTCCCCGTCGACGACGGCGACGGGGCCGGGGGCGGCATAGCCGAGACCCCGCCCCCCCCGGTCCCGCGCCCGAGCTACGCCGACGACGGCGGGGACGATCCGGCGCCCACGACGACGACGCGGGCCTCGACCTCGTACCTCGACCTGGAGGAGCTCCTGTTCCAGGGGGAGCACGGCGCGAGGGGGGAGGGGGATCCGTCTCCCTCGTCCTCGTCCTCGTCCTCGTCCTCGTCCTCCTCGTCGTCCTCCTCCTCGTCCTCCTCCTCAGTCCCTCCCGCCGCCGAGGTCGCGGTCGACGACGCCGACGTCGTCGTCGTCGTGTCCCCGACTCCTGCGCAGGCGGACGGGGCGAGCGCGAGCGTTCGTCCGGCAATTCGCGACGAGGGGCACCGCGATGTCGTTGGGGCGGAGAAGGACCCGGAGAATGTCGAGGAGGAGGAGGACGACGGCGCCTCGGCCAACCCGGCGGGAATGACGGACGCGTCGTCCGTCGAGTCCGGGGGGCGTGACGATGCCAGCCGGGAGGGGAGGACGAGATCGGGCGCGAACGAAGACGACGACGACGACGCTCCTCCGGGTCCGGAGGAACGGACTTCCCAAGAACAGCACGAGCCATGGCCGGATTCGGACTCCCCGTCGTCCACGTGGGATCGAAGGCCGAAGGCGAGCGACATTCTGGCCGCGATCGCCACCGTGGAGGACGCCCCCGAAGAAGAAGAAGACGACGACGACGACGACGACGACGACGAAGTCGATGGGAGGAAAGGATGCGAATCGGTCGATGATGTCTCTGGCGTCGCGACTGACACTTATTCGGAGGAGGGCGGGGATCACTCCCACGACGGGGCGGTTCGCAATGACGAAGACGCCGTCGTCGTCCGACGGGAAGCCGTCTACGGCGACGGCATCGTAGTTCCTCCTTCCCCCCATCCTATTCCGTCGCCCGTCGCCGTCGTCGTCGACGGCGGCGGCGGCGGCGGCGGCAGTGGCACGAGGGCGGCCGCGCGATACTCCTTCAGCCATCGCGGAGAGGAGGCGAGGTCGCGCGCGATCGCGCGGCAGAGGAGGATACTCTCCAGGGCAGGCGACAGGCTGGATGCCATCTCCGAGATGAGCCTCGCGGGCATCGAGGAGGCCGAGGCCGAGATCGCCGCGACGGCGGAAGCGACCGAGGCTCGTTCCGTCGCGACGACGAGCGAATACGGATCGGTGCGGTCGTCGGTGACGCACAGCCGTCGCATCGTGGACGAGGACGGGACGGAGAGGGGCGGGATCAGTTCCATAGTCTTTTACGAGAGTCCCACCATGATGCGGAGCACCCCGCCGTCGGGGCGGGGCGGGGAGGTCAGGGCCGTGGAAGGTGCGATGCAGGCGCGGGAATGGGGAGGGGCGGCAGTTGTCACCCCCACAGCCTCCGCGAACGACAACGCCGACGAGGAAGACAAGGTTCGAGGTCGATCATTCGATGACGATTTCGTCGTGGGAGTGCCGGCATCGGAGGAGAAAGTCGACAAGGACCGCAATAGCGACATCATTCTCGATATGCAGTTCTTCGTATTGATGTTATGCCCAACATCTCGCATTTTCGAATTGGTCGACATTGCATCGTCCTCTGCCGACGAAGGAAGCTGCGCCGAGATCATTTCATCCCAATCCACCGTCGACGATGTGCTGAATGCCATTACGAGACGATGTACCGACGCTCGTCTGCTCACAAAAAAGTACGTCGGATTCGTCAGGGCATGCGATCGAACGGAGTTCGTCGACCCCCAAAAGAAGGCGTTTCGACCATCCTCGTCATCACTCTCGACGAATTGCAAACACGAAAGCGAGCATGGCCGTGGTAAATTTGAAGCAATGGAGTTCATACGCGAAAATGACGTGCTGGTGGCGATACTGGAGGGGCACTCCGGTCACCAAATGGCGAAGATCTCCAAGCCGATATTGCGCAATTCCAAGTTTCGTGAGATGGTCCGTCGTCGTTGTAGCAAGGTCAATGATTACGGTCCCAATCGCACAGGTGTCAGCGATGCCGGCGGCAGCTCACGTTATCTCGAGAATGGCGATCGCGGCAAATCGGACGGCGATGACAACAAGTCGACTCGATCGAGCGGCAACAATAGCGCTCGTTCTAGTCGAAGTCGAAGGAGGCATCCACATGCCAGCAAGAAGGGAGGTGCTGGATCAAAACGTGTGGTGACGGTGGACGATCTTATTGGTAGCAGGATGGATGATGATGTGCTTCTGATTGACAGTGAAATATCAGTTGGAAGAAGTTGGTCCAAGAGGAGGAAGAACAAGGTTTCGTCCTCCAAAAAGGCTGCGGCCTCTGCTGCATCGTCATCACAAAAGACTAATGACATTAGACATTCATCTCTATGTCAAAAGCTCGAACAATTGTCGAAGAAGCTACACGACGTTGATGATGAAATCGTCCACGATGATCCGATCTCTTCCTCGGCTATCGCAACCGACCGCCACTACAAAGTAGGTGAAGAACATTCAGAAGACGTAGTGTTCAACAAATCTATCACTAATCCGCAGTATGACATGTCCATCTGCAACACAAGCTTTAAAATGACTCCCAAAATGGTAGCCTACGAGCTCGCCATGAACATTGAGGAAATATTTGCCGATCACAACGTGGAGATCGTGGCGGTCGACGCAGATGATGAAGGTTCTGACTCTGACGTGGAGAACGATGATGATACCTTCTTCTCGTCGCGTTCCATGCGCTCGAACGCGCTTTCAGCTCGTGCCCTGGGAAGGAAATTTGAAAACGCCTTCGTCAGTGACGGTGAAAATAAGGCCGAGGACCAAGGCAGACCAGTCGTGTTGGAATTTATCGCCCAGAAGAAGGACCGCAAGATGCGAAAGTTCGATATTTATGGGGAAAGGGAGGAGGATGATTTAATGATGCAGATCGAGGCCATGGCACGACAAGCGGACGCAGCATTCGAAAGACGCAAGAATACCCATGCAGATGCACTAGCGACTGCGATCATCGAGCCAGAGATGGGGATTGCAGAGACAATCATCGATGGCAATAGGGGCCTTGGGACAATGGAGGACACGGACGAAGAGGCGGTAGGAATCATCGCTGATGAGATTGTTCAAGAATGCCTCGATACATCGTTCGACGAAGAAATAGACATCCCCACCCCCATTGACGGCTTAAGTATCACGGAGTCTATCAACAAGAAAGACGGGCGAGGATCCACGAGTAATAAAAAATGCGATGCCATTTCGCGGAACTTTCTCAATGCATCCACATCCATGGTATCGACGATGGTAGCGACGTCTCAGGGCCGGGTAAACGAGGTGCATGTGTTGCAATATCTTGGCGTGACCATTGTTTGCATCGCTGCCAATTTCATGGAGCAAACTCGTGGCCGCGGTGCTGACACCGCGACGCCATCCTCGACAGCCAAGGCGGTCTTTCAATCTGCAATGTTTTTGGCTTTCGTGGCGAACGGGCAGAGGTATTTAGCCAAAGTTACAAAAAAAAGTTGACAGATGTTGTGCACCCAAAAAGAATTAAGGGTGGAGAAGATGGCCTGAAAGATTTGGATATTGTTGAGCGAGAACCTCCATCAGAAACTACTTATGGAGAATCTTGTCACCGATGGCGCATGCGCAGAAGCAGTGGTTAATGAGTAAAAAAAGCTACGTTATCATTTTGGTTCTACTTATGTCAGATCTACTTACAATATTTCATGAACATGAACAACAAACCTCTTTGTACACCTTCGTCCAAGTGTTCAAGAACGTCACTTTTCTTGAGTTGTTGGGCGACAAATGGTGCAAGAGCATCTAGTCAATCTCCTCAACCGTAAGTAGGTCCGTCAGCAGGTCAACACCTGGGGGGAAGCGGCTACCCATCCTGTTGGGCTGACTTCCCCGAAGTGACCATCTAAGAGATACGCGTACTCATTCACAAATTACACCAAGTATGGTACTCTGAACTTGTCTTGGCAGTAATCACGAATGAGTGCCTGGTCAGCCTTACTTACTGAGTGACTTTGGTCGGTAATAATTATTTCGTCCAAGAGTTAATAATTCACGTTTGAATTTCAATTTTGGAATAGAAGTTTCAGAACCCCTATCCTTGGGGAACTTTTTTCCGAGAACGAGCCGTTTCTGAAATGATTCGATCGGGGAGGAAATCAATATCAACTCTATTGCTTCTGAATAATTGGCCTCGCCCACTATCTGATGAGGCATTGGCTTCAACGAAAGAGCTCACGCCAACCTACGAGGAGATGAGATCCCAAGTCGAGGAGTCAGGTGACATTTTGATTCGAGTAGTCACGTGGAATTTAGAGGCGAGGGCACCGCCAACGCAAGAGGTCCTTGCAAAACATCTCTTCCCGGAACACAACTATCACGTCGTTGTGGTGGGCACCCAGGAGTGCGAAAACACATTCGTTAAGTCTATCATTGTGCCATCCAAATTGAAGTGGGAGGCAATGCTTCAGGCAGTATTGGGCAAGGATTATAATGTGATACGTAGTCACTCTCTTCAGGCTTCTCACCTAATTGTATTCGGACACGAGTCAATAGCTCACCTCGTCTCAAACGTACGCTCGTGTTCGGTGCCTACTGGAATCGGCGAAAAGATGGGGAATAAGGGTGGTGTTGGCGTTTCAATGTCCCTCGGGGAGTCGACTTTCGTTTTCGTCAACGCACATCTAGCTGCCCATCAGCATGCAACACAACACAGAATACACGAGTTCAGCAAAATATCCAGCGATATGGCAGCCAAACTATGGCAGAGGGATGACATCGGAACTAGCGACAGCGCTAGTAGCAAATCTTACGCATGTGCCATCATCGATGACAACACTTGTGTCGATGATCAAAATCATGAAAACTTGCTCGATGACGGTGACATTATGCCAGACCCTCCAGATCTGTTTTGTCCAGGTTCTGCGTACAATGACAACAATTGTACAGACCCTAGACCAAAAGCAAATCCTCTAGTCGGTGCGTTTGACAAGGTATACTGGTTAGGCGATTTAAACTTCAGGATCAATGGAACGAGAGAGGTCGTTGATGGTATGCTAGAGAACCACCTGCACGATGCCTTACTTTGCAATGACGAGCTGACCATGCTCATGAGATTCAACAAGATATTCTCGGGCTTTGCTGAGGGACCACTCAACTTTTTCCCAACATACAAGTTCGATCAACAGAGCGATCATTATGACTCGTCGCACAAGAAACGGGTACCGGCATGGACAGATCGCATTCTCTTCAAATCAGATCCGACTACACAAGTGCTCTCCTACTGCAGCGCCCCAGGTATCAGGACATCAGACCACAGACCTGTGTATGCTACCTTTAAATCTCGCATCGATTGTGACAACAATAAGAAGTATGAGCGTTCTCAACAGAATGGGAGAAAAGAGACGAAAAATGAGGGCTGTTGTATCGCATGAAAGACCAATGAGTTTACCAAGTCATTGGATGTAATGCCTTGGTTGAGTAACGACTGTCCATGAATTTGTGGTTCGCTAAAGCAGAGCCCAGCCAAGCGCGCCAGCTTTATTTTCGTTAATGATATTGCAGCAGAAACGATTAGAATTACTGCCTCTTTAATCCTCGTTCATCATCCATAGAATCCCCGTCCTAAACAATCAAAATCTGGAGATGTCTCTACCAAAAACTAGAGCCTTGAACCAATACATCGGGATGAGTATCATGTTCTGAATTGACAATTGTTTTGTCAAATATGTTGAACTCCAAACAAAATACGCAACTTGGCCCTTAATCGTCTTTGGGCCGGGTAAATGAGTCTTGTTCAGGTCTGTAACGCCACCACCCATTCCCATGCTCGCCATTGCTCCTCGATTCATGTAATGAAACTCCGGCGAACTCTTGCAAAATATCCTATTCAAAAAGCTGAGGATGTTCCATGGCATCAAATAAGGCGTGACATCGCCCGGCAACGGCAAGTCTTTGGTACGGTTCCTCTCGTCCAAAACATCGAATTTCGAGTAATACTTGTTGAAGCAATCCGCTAGATAAAGGGCCTGCTGCTCGGCGACGGTGGCCGTGGGCGGCAAGTGATCGGGGGTGTTGGCGCAGTCTCCAAGGGCGAAGACCCTCCCCCGTGTGTCCGGAACGCGGAGGTAATCGTCGACGGCGATCCGGCCGCCGTCGAGTTTCAGGTTAGATTTGGCCACGAGGTTGACCGGAGCGAGGCCGGCCGACCAGACCATGGTACCGAAAGGGAGGTCGAAGTCGGCGAACTTGGCCACCGTGAAGCGAGGACATCCCTCGACCTCGCGCACCTCGATCCCCTTAACGGCCGTGTTCAGTCTCACGTCGATGTTCTTCTCGATCAATTTTTCCACGTAATAATCCGACAGCGCCTTATCGAACGACCCCAGTATTCCCGGACCCGCCTCCACCAACGTCAATTTGATGTATCCGATCAGATCTGGGTACCACTTCGCGACGTCCTTCTTGATGAAGTCGTGCAGCTCGCTCATGAATTCGCAGCTCGTCGGCCCCCCTCCCACGACGATGAAGGAAAGGAGACGATCCCGCTGTTCGGCGGGGATGGTGGGGTTTGTCGCGCGCTCGAAGCACTCCAGGATGCGATTGCGTATCTGACGGGCGTGGTACAGGTGCTTGAGGAAGAAGACGGCTTTTCCCTCGAGCTCATCGACGCTTGATTACGACCCAGACGATATATACAAGCGTGCGATGTTAGAAGCCAAAAGGGATGTGTCGCAATCCTTCTCTCCTCCTCCGTCCTCCTCCTCACTCACTTTTGGACGTGGAACGTGTTGCTCTTCATCCCCCCCGCGACGCAGAGGTAATCGTACGGCACTTCGAACACCGAAAGGCTGTACGAGTCCTCGCACGTGACCTTCCCCACCTCGAGGTCTATATTCGTCGCCTTGGCCTGGTAGTACTTGTCGAGCCCTTCGATCGTGCGCACCGGCTCCTGGATTGCGCGGAATTCGAGCGTGCCGACTGCCGTGGACGGGAGGAGGGGGGTGAAGAGGAAGTGATTCGCGGGACTTATCACACGCACTTCGTACCTGGACTTGTCGAGGCGACGGGCGAGGGTGAATCCGGCCCATCCCGAGCCGAGGATGACCACGCGCGGCCGCACCCGCTCCCCCCCCACGGGGGGAGTCGTGCCGAAGCGCGCGGCCGGGCTCCGGACGGTTGGAAAAAATGACAGCCGAAGAACCGCCGCCGTCGACGTCGCCGACGGAAAGAGGATCATCCTGCCAAATCTTTTACTCTGTTCAAGCACGAACGCGAAGAGGCACCTACCGCACTTGTATTAATGAGGAGATCGGCCACAGTCCTAAGAGAGTTCAACAGTGTGTAGCCAGTCGCGCTGCAGAGCAAAATATGATGTGACCTGGATATTTTTGTTGGGAGTTCTTGGTATCGTACTTGCCGAACCTTATGTATTGATTCCTTCGTATATTTTTATCGCTGAAAAAAACTCGGAACTTAGTAGCGTATTATCGCTGACAGACACCCGCGAAGGAACAAAAAGACGAACAAACAGAAGGAGCAAGAGAGGGAACAAACCATCAAGCGTCATTCACTTGGCATGTACTTCCTCCGCCCCCAGACCCCCCACCATCTCGCAATCCAAAAACCGAGGAACGCCCCCCCCTCGCCCCCTCCCCAATCGCATCAATCATGAACAACAAAATATCGCCTTTACTGCGGTTCGCGGTAGCAGTCGGCGTGATTGCGAATTCCATCGCCTTCTCTCCTACCCCTGCCAAAGCCGCCGCATCCCAAGTCGGCCACCGCCAGCCGGGCATCACCGCGCTACGCTCCATCGTCATCGAGCCTCCCCCCGGCGACGACTGCGCGGTGGACGGCGATTGCGAGGAATCGATATTCGATAGGAAGAGGCGGGAGAAGGCCGAGGCCGAGAATGCCATGAGGGAACGCTATCGCAACGAGCGCGGGATCGAGCTCACGGACGTCGACCTCATGGAGAGTCCGGATCAGTATCGTAATGCGCAGCTGGGGGGAGGGTTGATATCGGGAGTCAACCTTTCGTCCCTTTGCGAGGATGATTGATCATTCGAGCGACCGAGGCAGATGTAAGGACGAGACGTGTGCGAAGTGCGAGAGAGGTTATGTAAAAGGGGGTTCTCGATGTATTCTTACAAATGCCCATCAGAGGCCGGAAGAAGCGAAATCAACCTTGAGGATGAGTAAACTGATGTAATCTTTCAACTAATGTGCGATAAATATAGGATGGGATTGCAACAAGGTTATCCAATCACAGATGCATAGTTTTTTTTTTAGTTATATTACCTCTCTACATCGTGCCCGCCTTGTTGGATGTCGCCAGCAGTGCAGCCTATTCCGATACCTCTCGTAGAACGACAAGTGCCTCGGATCAATCGCCGGACCCTCGTAACTCGATCCCTCCCCCGAGACGATGTGCGCCCACTGAATGTCAATCTCTTTCAGGTCAAGGGTCGTCGTTTCCGGTATCGTGACGAACGTGATGAGGCCGGCGGCGAACGACGCGAACCCGCTCAACAAGAAAAGATCCCGCACGCTCATGTAGTGGAAGAGCACCGACGCTATTATTGCTCCCATTTTACCCGCCGCCGCCGATATGCCGTGGCAGATGGTCCGCATGTTGGTGGGGAACAACTCAGCGGGGATCAGAAAAGTCGTGCAGTTCGGCCCACACTGTCCGAAGAACGAGCTTCCGAAGTACATGACCACGAGCCACGTCGACGACAGTCGATCGTCGATGGTACCGCAGAGCAGGAATAGGGTGCCGGTGATGACGAAGCCAGTCTGTTGGAGGGCCAGTCGGCCGCAGTCGGGATCGTCGACGATAGCGGCGGCGGCATAGTAGCCCATGAGCGCGACGAATGCATTTATCATGGATGCTGTTGGCGTGAGTTTTTACGCGATTGTCAGACGGAACTAGCACAGACGAGGAAATTTCGTTTTTGATAATACATCAACGTGCAACCTTCAACAAAGTAGCACAACACATTTTTACAAGCTTCTCGTAATGGGCATAAGAAGACACTGCCAAAACTCACCACAAGAGACGGCAACCAAACTCGTATCCTCCCCCGTAAGCGCAATGAGGAAGCTTCCCTGGAATAACTTGTTCCCATAATAAGCCACGTCCCACAGTAGCCACGTGGCGCTCGTGCCGAACAGTCGCACTCCGTAATGCCTGAGAAGGAGCATCGTCTCTGTCGAAATGCCAAGTAGGGATAACGCCTTTCTCGTTTTCCATCCTCCCCGTCCGGTCCCTCTCCGTGCGTCGCCGCATTCCTCCTCCACCTCACCGAGGACGGACGCAGCCGGGATGATCGAACATCCGTTGAGATTGGTCGATCCGAGTAGATCGAATTCGGACTTCATCGTCAGGGAAGAAAGTGTCGGCGACGATATGGCGGTATCCTTTCCCTGCTGCTGCCGCCACCATTCCTCCTTCTCCTCCTGCCGCGGAGGCACGAACCCGTCACCGCCGTCGTCGTCGCCGATGTCCAGTTTTCGTACCGCGTCTTCCGTCTGTCGCTTCGCCTTCGCCTCCTCGCTCCGACGTCTTTCCTCGATCCAAGCGGCGCTCTCCTCCAGGTACAGCACCCTGCTGACAAACACGTACAGCAACACCGCCGTCCCGACGGCGTAGGTCGCGCGCCACGCGTTCAAAAGCGCCCCTCGATTGTAGTAATAATTATCGCCGTCCGCGACGACGTCGTCGTAATCACCGACGACATCGTCCGATCGGTCGTCGTCGTACGTCGTCCTCTTCCGCATCGTCGCCAGGAGCAACGTAAGTATCGATGCCTGAACAAAGATCCCGAGTCCCTGCATCGAGAAGACCGTGAGCACCTCCCGTCCCCTGCCCTTTCTCCCGGAGGCGCCGAATCTGAGCAACGAATCGTCGTTCGTGCCGACGTCGTCGTCGTCCGGGAAGAAAGTCTTCGGATAGTTCGTCGCGGATGCTGCTGCCATTTCCGTCGGCAGCAGCGGCTGTCCCCTGCCGTCGTTGCCCGCGACGATTGCGACGCTGGCCCGGCCGTCGCCGCGTCTTCGCGGCGTGGGCGGTTCGGCGCCGGCACCGACCCCTCCGGCGCTTTCTCCGACGCGTTCATCGCGGCGACGACGAATGCGACGACCCAAGGACGAGGGAGACGTCGCCGACATGACCCGCTCGCTCGCGCTTGCCGCGCTGACGGGGTACTCCCCGCCCACGCCCACCCCGAAGACGAACGTGCACAGCCCCACCGCCCGGAATAGCCTCGTCGGGTCCGCCTCCTCGGCCGAAGGGACGAGGAGGGCGCTCGTCAGAGTCAGGCAGACCGCTCCGCCGCACATGATGGCCGAGGTGAGCATCCCGCCCCCCCTCCGTCCCAATTTATCCGCGAGGGCGCCGATTGCGATCATGCCGGCGGCGATGCCAAGCACGGCGTGGAGGGCGATGGAGTCGTACAGCGCGTCGCAGGACGAGTCGCGGCAGCCTCGGTCGGGGTACATCTTCTCCCACAGGGGCCGGAGCGTCCCCACGGAGAAGAGGAGGTAGGATTCCCCGAACAGGCCGAGGCCGTGCCACCACGCGGAGGACTCGCTCGACGACGACGACGACGACGACGGCGCGGGATCGTCGTCGCGCGTCTCGCTCTCGTCGGTGTCGTTGGCATCCTCGTCCCCGTGGCGCGATGTCGTTATTGGAGTTAATGCTGGCATTGTTTTAATGCCATGCGCATTACCGATGCTATACGCCGTCGACCGTCATCGAAGAGATCCGTCCAGCCTTTTATTGGCATTGGCGACGCGACATGGTCGTTGGCTGTCGTACAAGCTTGCCTTGAGTCGCATTTCCATTAATTCCCACGCAAGATGTCTCCTGAGTTTAGGGAGAATCTTGCTATTTTTTTTAGGCCCACACGTCACAGCCACAGCCCTCTAGGTACTTTTCTTGTTGTCAAGAAAATCACATGAATTCTCTAACAAAATGTTCCTTGGACGGCGGAGCTTCCACCCCTTGTTGGTTTCTTCCCCGGCCTGTTCCTAACTGCGGCTGCCATCTGCTCATTTTCAATCCCCACAACGGACACACTTTCACTCATTGGTAGAGTAGTATGGTATGGAAGAAGCTGATGCATATTCTCCAGAAATTGTTCAAGGTAAGTGCATCAGAGTTGTAGTAAATGATAAGTATAAATGCACATGTATGATATGTCGGTAAAATATCTACTATGACCATTCAACTGTCGCAAGCGCAAACTACCCGTGAATTGCTTGGCCTTGGGAGTCACCCTTCAACCGATTCCCTGCGGCCTTGTTGGCGCCCGGTCACACTCGCCAGTACGTGTTGATCAACCACATGAAGAGTTAACAATCAAAGTATAAAAATATATTCACACAAGAGTGAAAAATTCATTTATTTTAAGCAAGGATAACACTGATAAGAGTACATAGGATCCCTACATATAACATATCACACGAGGGTCGCCCCCCTCGACACACTACATTTCGGCCCTGCAAATCATTGTAGAGCACATGCCACAACCAGGAACCTCAATATCCCTCCCCAGGAACGTCGATTCGGCGGCCTTCTTCCTCGCCTCCTTCGCGTCTTGTCGGGCGCAGGCGTCGTCCTTCTCATCCCCCTCTTGAATCGTGGTGTCGATCCCGCAGAGGTACCATCCGCAGAACTGCACGTCCTCGGCAATCCACTGCAGGACGCCTCCTGGTCCGCCGCCGGACGAGGACGACCTGCCTTGATTGCGAGACGCCTTGAACATGGCGTAGTTCAATTGCACGTCCTCGATGAGTGACTGGAGGGTACCCGACGACGACTTCTTCTTGCCGTTGGCGGAGGGGGCGGCCTGACGTCGTTGTTGTTGTTGTTGTGATTGTTGCTGCTGCTGCTGACCCCCTTCCCGATTCGACGCGGATGCGCTCGTCGACCTCCTCGATCCGGACGAGGCGGTGGCGCCGGTCGTGCCCCCGCCGTTCGACGACGGCCTGCGATGTAGCCGGTGTCGATCCACGTCGTCGGTCGCGCCCGCCGCCGTCGCCTCCCCCAGCAGCTCCCCGACGGCCGCGTCGTACGGCGGGCCGCCGCCGAGCGAGAAGGCGCCCGTGCGCTCGCTTATCTCCGAGATGACGCTGCGATCGCACGACCCGTCGTAGGAAACGTGGTGATGATCGGAGGAGGCGTCCCCTTGACGGTCGGGCAGGTTAAGCGCCGCGGACTGCTGCGGCGGCGGCGACGGCCGAACAACGGCCTTGACGGGCGGGCCCAGGCGGTCAGACGAAGACGACGCCGCGGATCGCGTTCGCCCGACGATCGGAGATCGGTCGCGGAAGATGGCGTCGCGATCCTGGACGGCGGGGGCGGGGAGGCGGGGGCGGGGGGGGGTCATAGTTGTCGTCGCAGTAGTAGTAGTCGTCGTCGCAGTCGTATTATCGACTCTTATAGGTCCCGAGTCGTCGAAGCCCCAGTCAAGCACAGTCGGACCGCCGTAGCTGTCGCATCCGGTCTCGTTGGTGATGACCGTGACCCTGTCGAAGCTGAATTCTGACATGTCGTGGGACGCGCACGAAGATGTTCCGAGGACTACAGCTTGTCCCGACGACGACGCAGCGTGCGGGAGGAGGCGGAGACTGTGGTTGCTGCGGTTGGCGATTACGGCCGGCCTCGCGGCGGACGACGATCCGCATTCGTCGCCGCTCATGCTCGCGCTAGCGGTCGTCGCGGTGGTGTAGCCGTCCTTGGAGTGGTCGCAGCAGCGATCGGGAGACGAGGGCGCCGCCGCCGCCGCCGCAGACGACGACGACGACGACGACGACGACGAGCTAGTCGACGGACTCGACTGACCGTCGACGACGTTGTCGCCAGCGCGACCGCCGTTCTTGTTGGCGCCGCCGTCGTCGCCGCGCGAGCCGCCGCCGCGGAAGCCGAACTTCCTCCCCAGGCGCCTCGTCCTGCCGATCCCCTTGGCGGGGGTCTTGGAACCGACGCCGCCGACGTTGCCGCTGTAGCCGTTGCCGTTGTTGCCGCCAACGCGGACACGCGAGGGCGAGTCGTCGAATTCGAAACGCGGCGACGGGTCCGGGAAGTCGAAGAAGAGGTTGGAGTTGGGATTCGCCGCCATGATGAAAGATATATATATATTATTGGGTCGCTCCCGGAGATGAGCCTCGAGGAGGCGCCTTCTTCTGTGGATGGAAGAGGGGATTTACCTGCCTGGGGGAGCGGGGCGGGCGGCGATGGTAAAAGGAGTTCAATTGGCTCTCTCTTCGCTCTGGAGTGGAGGCAACAGGGATACGGGCGAGCGACTCCGAGCCCAGTCTTATTCTTATATTTAAACCCATGTGCTGTATAGTAGCAAGCACTCACGTTGGTTGGAAGGGATTCAAAATCTAAATCGGACGAAAGTTGGACGAGGCGCCAAACCGAGATATCAAGTTCCTCCCGACAATCGGAAACGTGAAATCGACACTCGCAGAGGATCAGGTACAACAAAGTTAGAATTTCTCATCGAACAACTTCAAATCGGAAGATTTTTTAAAAATCTTTCTCCTTCGGTACCAAAGTACTAACTCCTCTTCAGGAACCTTCACATGTTTTAAGAGAACGATTATCGGCACTGAAAAGTCACGTTTTTCGGCCGAGAAAAGAAAAATAATTACACTACGACCACAAGAGTCAATTGACAGCTCAAGAGAGAAGTAAAAACGTAACACCCAGTGTTACGTAAATCTCATTGGTACTTTTTAACACATGGCCCGTATCACCAAGTGTTACGTAAATCTCATTGATACTTTTTAACACATAAACAAAGAACTTTTTAACATATGAACAAAGAACTAACTGGCCCATAACACCCAGTGTTTTTGAAACCACCAATCCTAACCCCACTTTTTTTTCAGGTAACTTTAGTGGATTGTGCTGTACGGTACCGTACAGTCGATTTTTGGCACGCCGATTTTTTTTCAGGCATGTAACATTTGTGATTTGTGCTGTACGGTACCGTCCGTCTGTCTGACACAAATTTTTTCTTACCATTGCCATGTACGAACTGTTTTTTTCTTCCACACGTAAGAGAGAGAGACACACACATGTGAATTTTCTAATGGTGTAGATGTAACTTTTGTGTATATTTTTGGGGCGTCGACTTTATTTTTTTCAGGTATTTTTTGTGGATTGTGCCATACAGTACCGTACAGTGGATTTTTGGCACGCCAATTTTTTTTCAGGCATGTAACTTTTGTGATTTGTGCCGTACGTGACCGTAAGTACCGTACGATGGATTTTCTGTCTGTCTCGCCGACCGTCTGTCCGTCTGATGCAAAATTTTTCTCACCATTCTCACGTACAAACTGTTTTTTCTTCCACCCGTAATTTGCACCGAGCGTTCTGAGAGAGATAGAGAGAGATAGATAGAGAGAAAGAGAGACACGTGCATTTTCTAATGGTCTAGATATCTACTCTACTTTGCATCTGGCTTTACGATTTTTCCATACATAGCCCTGTATAAAATTACTCGTATGTTGATCAGTACCGGTGTTGTCATAGGAGGAAGTTCCACATCACTCCTACTCCTATTTTTCAATGGGACAACTGCCAAAACACGTCACTTTTGACATGGTCACTGGGTGGCTGCCGTAATTCATTTTTGGTTTTTGTGAGCGATAGTTCCATATTTGGACTCGCTGAAAATCTGGTCTAAATTTGCATTGTTTATTTTCTTGCGCCGTAAATAAAAATAGGAGACTTTTTCTGGATGGCTGCATGGGAATTTGTTGGCATTTCTCAGTAGTGAGCCTTGAGAGATGTTATTCTGTTTCTACCAATGGTATCCGTATTCAAATCATTTGATTGGTCTTAAAACGAAATTTGCTGCTTTTTTACGCTCGGATGTTAGTGCAGTTTTGCGGTCACATCAATTTGCACAGGTTTTATTTTGAGACGGGTAGCTTAGTCGGGTTTGTGGTCTTAGGATCACCCTGATTTTTTTTTAGCGCGCCAGCTTGCTCAAAACTTGCTCACTCTATATGCCGACTCCCCACTCCTCAATTCCAGACCTCTCCTTTATTACGTGCCAAAAGTCCCACTTGCCATTCCTGCTACTGTGTGTAATGATAATTCCTCTGTAGAGCCCTGTGCGAATTTCTTCGCTGACAAATAGTCAAAAAACTCCGAAAAGCGACTATTTGTCAGCGAAGAAATTCGCGATGTTGCCAACTCCGAGAAATAGTCAAGAAATAGCACATATTGCAGCTCTGAGGCTAGTCGTTTTAGCTTCAAGGTGTCTCTGTCCGCCAAAAAAATCCCCAAAACTCCGAAAATCACCAAACCAGACATTTTTTCTCTGGCGGGAGCAAAAAACAAAACTGGACAGACCGCCGGTCTCAAAAACTCATTTTGCACAGAGACGAAAAGAAGTTTTGCGTAACCAAATACTTATTATTATTAAATAATATCATGGAAAAAGCCTCGTCGACTAAAAAAACCCACCCCATCATTAGGGGGTCCAGCTGATGGATTTCCCGCCAATTTTTTTTTTTTTTTTCGCCAAAATCAGA
>JALLAZ010000282.1:0-17644 GCA_036939755.1 Stephanodiscus triporus
GCTGTGGTGACGGCGAGAGAGGCAGGCGAAGGCAAGGCGGCGACGGCGAACGGAGAGCAGAATGATGTAGAACGAGGGCGCGTCGTCACTTCTCTTGTGGTATTTTTCTCTCCCAGCACGAGTAGAGGCATGTACAAATTTTCTCCCCAGCTGAAATGTTGGAGCGAACGTAGAGTTATGTATTTCGTTGGTAAGCCAAGATTTTCAGGAAAATAAATAATACTTTCACCTACTTGGATGCAAATGTACAAGATTTGCATATAGCTAACTCTATTTCTTCTCCCAGGGAAAGCAAGTCGAATTCAATATTTGGGACGACCCCAACAACCAACCACCAACGGTCACATCTCAGATATGTTGTGGTAGAAGGACATAGGACGATATTATTATTACAGCAGAGAACACTATGGCGCACCAAAAAGGATCGGTCGACGTCGTATCAAGTAGCGATGTCCCCACCCAAATGGCAGTGACGGAGAAGGCGACCACCGAAGCCGCCAACGAGGGCGCCGCGGTTGCGGCGGCACCGGAAAACGATGGCGGCTCGAACGACGACGACGACGTCGCCGCCGCCATCGCCGAGATTTCCGCCCCGGGAAACGGCGGCGGCGACGACTGCTCATCGACCGTCGCCGACGCCCCCGACCCGACCGACTCGACACCCGTCGCCGCCGCCATGCCTCCGTCGCCTCCTCCTCCTCCTCCTCCCCCTCCTCCGCCGAAGACGACGACACCGCCGGCGCCGCTGTCGGCATTCTTCTCCCGCGCCGCCGCGGCCGCCCAGCAGGCGCACCTGGGGGATGTCTACGAACTCGCGCAGAGGCGGGCGGCGCAGCTGAGGGAGGGGGCGCTCGCAGAGGTGGAGAGGCTGCGGCAACAGCGACAACAGCAGCAGCAGCAGCAGCAGCAGCAGGCGGGGGGGATACCGCCGCCCGCCGGGGTGCTGGTCGTCGGCGATCCTCCGGCGAGGGAGGACGGGGAGGAGGGGGAAGCGGAGGATGATGCGACGACAAGGGACGTCGAGGTGTGTCCGACGAGGGAGGAGGTCGCGCCGTCGTCCGACGAGGCGAAGGGCGAGACGACGACGACGACGACGACGACGACGACGACGACGACGCTGCGCGACATCTCAGCGCCACTACGAGAAGCCTTCAACATGGTCAAAAAGACGTCAGCGGAAGCAGCCAAGGAGTTGATCTTCCCGATCGATGCGTTCTCTGCCCGGAATGACGAGCTTTTCAACAGCTCGTCGAGCGAGTCGTGCTCCTCGGGGGACAATAGCGGCGGAAGCAGCATTCGCGATGTCGGGTCCGAGGAGGAGGGCGATGCAACGAATGATGGGAGGGTCGGTGTCGACGAGGGCGGTAGTGGAGACGAAGGCAATCACGATGGAGATGGCAACGTCCGCGGCGGCGGTGACAGCAGCGTCAACGGCAACGAAAGTGGCAACGGCGGCCAAAACGGCGACGAAAACGATGCCAATAACGTCAAATCTAGCGCGGCGGTAGAGGCGGCGACATTAGCCGCGCTTAACTTAACGCCCACGCGATTCACGGCTGCCACCAATTCCGTCTTCAACGCCGCCGTTGGACGGTATCGTCGGCTTAAGGAAAACGCGTCATTCGACACCTCCTCTCATGTCCCTCTCACACCTCCTCGTCATCCACAACCAACATTGCAACATCAAAATTTGCAGCCGCAGCTGCAGGAGAAAGGAGAGGGGCCGGTGGTAGGGGGCGCCGATTTGGTGAGCGGCCTTCGCAATTTCCAATTGGATGATTTATTCGATCACAGCACAGTGCCTCCTCCTCTTGCCGCCGTCGTTGACGGAGGCATATCGATCCCATCTCTGCCTTTTTCCAAGGTGAGCAAGAAGACTAAGCGCATGTGTGTGTTCGAGTTTTCGAGTTGCGTAAACAATTATGTGGGGGCACAATGATCTTCTCAACACGATTGTCCCAACACAATCGATTTACACTTCATGGTAACGACACCCCAAACCTGGTGCTCAACTCTCGATCGAAACACGCACGAAGCCACCGCCGGGACGTGAGATCCTCACTATTCAAACAGGAGGACAATGGACAATGGCGTCGAACCGAGGACCGAATGCCGTAGCCGCCGCCGATCCCTCCGCGGCAAACTCCGTCGAGGACGGCGTCGATACGTCCTCCGGCGCCCCCTTTTCGCGATCGTCTTCCATCGCCACCGGCGTGAGTGAGGTCGCATCCGAGGACGGATCCGCGTTTGCTAGGAGGCTGCCGTTGCCAAGGGTCCCCAGCAGCCCCAATAAGCCGCCGCAATCAAGGCCACCATCGCGCACTCCATCCTACTATGAGGATGCCGTGCGATCCGTCCTGCGGCCGGGCCAACGCGCGTTATTCTTCGGGAAGGGCACCATGGGAGTGGTGTTGAAGCCGACTTACCTCGCGAGGTGAGTTCTGTTCGAGGGATCTCTAAGAGAGGTATCCCCTAATACACAATTTCTACGTACGCAATCCGCTCTTTTGCGTGGTGGTCGTCGAGAGTCTAGCAACATCCGACATTCTTTAGTAAGATATCTTGTTATGGCAATCATCTGATTTTGTCTTTTCCGCAAATCGTCATGTATCGTTCACAGCTGGCGTGGCAAGGACGGCGGAGGAGTTATCTGCCCCACGATGAAATCCAAAAAAGGAGGGGTGTACATAGATTCGTTCATACCCGGTGGGCACGCCGAACGGAGTGGCGTTGTCTTCGTTGGCGATCACGTCGTCAAGATTGGTGCGGTGAATGTAGAGAATATGACGTTGGAGGAAGTGGTGATCGTCATAGCTGAATCCAAGAGACCAAATATAATGATTGTGACGAGTGAACATGCAGTTGAGATCGTTGATAAGCCGGAGGAGGATAAAAGCAGTGTGGAGGACGACGGCAATGATTATGTGAAAGAAGGCACGACATCAACAAAGAATAGGTGTTTCGTTTCTCCGTTGGACATGGCATTTGGGTTCGTAAATAAATTCGCGACTGAGGGCATATTGGATGTAGGGAGTCAAGTACCGATAGCTATCCCACAGAAGGGATATGAATTGAAACACACGATGAGTGGAACCTCGCTTCTGGATAATGACGAGGATGAAGATTCTGTAGAGAGTGATGATGGTTCAAATAGTGAAGAGGAAGTATCTTTCAACTCTCCTCGCAAAGTAAAAGGAGCAACCAGCGTCAGTGTTGACGTCACAAGTGATGGGCCTGCCAGTTCCAATAAAGAAAACAGTGATGGGAGCTACTATGTTAGTCTTACATCAAAGCCTGAAGAGATCAAAGTCAATGGTGCAAATGGCAGCAACAAGCCGGGTTTGGAGCCAGAGATCATATCCACTCAAAGCAACCCAACCAACACAAGCATTTCCATTGACATTGACAACCTTTCAGCATACGCGGCCCAGCGGACGAACACACACGACGCCTGTGATACTGAATTTCAACATACGCGAGCTTCTCTACTTAAGCGAGTAGCTCTATTCAACCCTGATATTCGAAGTGCACTCCGTCAATCCCTTGTGGAATGCGTGTCGGATCCTCGCCGTTACACCTTTTTGGAGCACTATTTCAGGTCTTATCTGTCCAAGAAGGAGTTAGATGGCTTCACCAATATTGAACAAAAAGCACAGGTGGAGAATGACTACGATGATGTCGCGTTGTCAACGAATCAAAGGCGACTCCTTGAATTGTACCTAGAATTGTGTAAATTTCGCGATGCCATGATGCTATGCTCAGTGTTGGAGAGAGAGAAATTATTGAAGTATGCCCGTTTGATAGCTGACCGCTTTCTCTCAGAGGATAATGACGCGAAGGATAAATCCAATGGATATTGTCTGTCAGAATATGTCACCCATGTTGCATTGGGTGGGATGGAGAAGGTCCAAGCCGTTAGATTTGCACTGAGGGACGAAGATGAGTTCTTTGAGGGCGATGCCGGCGATGGTGATGGCTTTCACTTTATTCGATCATCATTGGAGGCATTCTTGTCCACCCAAGAGTCATTTCTTACGTTCTTGATGTCAAACGACTGCGCAAGGATGAGGGCGTATCTTCGTGGATCTTCTTCATTCTTATGCATCGAGCCACGAATGCTCTTGAAGACAGACGCATCACCGACAGACGCAGGAGTTGATAGCATTTCCTATCGTAACTTTTTATTGTGCGCCATCCTTCACCTAGTTTGCATGAAAGAGAGGAGCAACAACTCCAAGGGTATTGTCAACAACTTCATAAAAAACGACGCTCTGCTATTGAATTCGGGCAAACGAAACTTGGGGGCCGTGTCACTCCTAGGCTGTGCATTTTTCATCAAGCGCAGTTTACAGAAAAAGATTGATGCAGTAGTGGAAGGTCTGATCGAAGATGGTATGACAGGAAAATGCAATAATCTGCCGCTTTATTTGGCGCTCATCGAGGACATCAAATTTTTCTGGGAAGTTTACATAGCGCCAGCAGGCGGTGCTCTGTCTTTATTGACGCTATCCCCAGACTCCCAAGAGGCTTTAAATACTGTGCGACGTGTGTTGGTTTCGTCTATAGATGGTGTAGCAGTTAAGGAAACGAATTTGGGCGACGAGACTGCAAACGTTGCCATGGCAAAGATACTGTCATCCGTAGACGTGTTAAGCTCTGTACACAGCCTTGCGGAAGCATTATTTCGTGAATACACCCTGGAGATCTATCCTAACTTTCAGCGTTTCATTTTTCATGAATGGGCCTGTAAGGAAGCAAATGATGCAAAAGAACATTCTAACACAGACAATGGGTGGTATCCAGTAAGTACAATGGCCTATCCAAAGGTTGGCTAAATCGATTTTTTAGACAAATGGAGTTGCCAGATGGAATATCTTTGCACAGAAGATCTGGTCCTGGCAAGCTATCGCAAAAAGAAGATTATATCACTTACTCAACTCCCGCCAACGCACCAAATCGACGTCATTGTGGAGACGTGGCGCTTGTGTTTGGGTCCGAGATTTTTGATGAAGCTGCAATTCGACGTTTTTCATGTGTCTCCTTACCGGGGGATCCCCATCCAAAGAATGTTCTGCTTCCAGAGGATATACCACCTATATTTGAAAGTTATGCGGAGGTTCCTTCGTTTCAAGAACGACCATTCCAAAGCACACTCAAGGATCGTATTAGCATTGATGGATGGGAGGTCTCCCTTACAAATTTCGTGATCCCGTCCCAAGCAAGCAGGGTCTCATCCGACGACAAGTGGATATTCTGTGTATCGCTCGTTCTACGCAGGATCATCAAGGCAAGACCACAGATAAGTCAACGAGACATCAATGAAGAATGCGTGCGTGAGCTCCAGCATGACAATTCCTCAAGTGAAGCCAGTTCCGATTTCCAATCACCCTTATGTTTCATAGATTCGGATGATGGACGGCGTCGAACAATGAAAGTAACTCAAGTATTAGATGAATTCAACAAAAAGTTACAAGAGCAAAAATGGTCACAGCAGGTTGGTGAGGGTGCCATCATCGGACTTGCTTTGATGAGCAGCAGTAATGTAATGACTGGGATGAGAGAAACCCTGTCTCTCCTTTACGATGATTTCTGCTCTATGAAGTCATGCGCACATGGAAATCAAGACGAGAGGAGTTATCCACAGTATTTGTGTCAGCCTTTGGTTGATATTCTGGGAGCACTTACTCATTCTAAAAGAATAGAGGCAACAGCTCTCAACTGTTTGTTAGAGCCATACTGCACCTACACCACTTCCAGATGGGTCCATCGCCCACTGTCGAACCAATCAGATAGCTTTTTGAAATCGTCAGGGATGTTGTTGTTGCAAGCGTTGCCACCTGTACCACTTGCCCTTGGGTTCATCACAATCCTTCTCGAGCAGAAGGTAAGTGTCACTTTACCAGTGTGAAAGATGTCCAAAACTTATCTAAAATCTCTCGCCATGTGATATTTTGCAGGTTGTATTCTCATCATCTAGAAGGGGAGTGCTCACTGCAGCGTCATTTGGAATGATGCAACTAATGAAACCATTGAAGTGGGCACACTTGCAAGTTCCACTTGTACCCGTATCTATGATGAATGAACTTATACACTATCCGGCTCCATTTGTGCTAGGATGCCCAACAGATGACAAGGAGAGTGTTTCTATTCTCAACGCCCTTCCCAGTGACGTGACATTGATAGATCTAGACGTTGGTCGGGTCATACTAGCTTCGAATTTCGCGAATGATGCTTCAAAATCAGCTGACGAAGGAAGTGGTGAAGTTATCGCCGGAGCCCTTCGATCGCAAATCCTCTTCCTTGCGGAGAGTTTGGGCGGTGCGTTTGGGGTTGCTATGTACCAAAATTCTTGGTGCGCAGACAGTCCATTCCAAGCAATGCCGGAAAATATTGATTCGAACCCGAAGGAAGATGCTGACATTTTCTCAGAGGTTCTCAAAATCTCCTCTTCATTTGTCTCTGAACTTCTCTCAGGTAAGTCACAAAACCTGCTCTTTGCATTATGTTTCAACGGAGAGTGTGCAGGATTCTCAACTGTGATCATACCACGTTCTCCTATCCAAGGTATTCACTCATGTTGCATATGGATAGAGGAAGAGCACGACCGCGATGAGGCATTGGTCAGGAACGAGTCAGCTATCGTATTTGACGAAGACCAATTTTTTCACTTAAAAAATTTACGTGCTGAAGGGCGCTATTCACCTCTCATCAAGGAATCAGATCGCACAGGTGCTAACTTCTCTTTGAGCCTTGACAATTTTGATCTCGTTCTTGAGACATTTCTGCGTACACAATGCCTCAGCTCCTATATCAGTGATGCAGACAAAGAATCAATGTTATTTTGGTGAAAAGGCTCTTATCCCAGTTTTTGACTGATAAAATAAGACAGAGTCAATACCATCAACAGCCCATGATCAACAATTTCCCTCTTCTGAGCAACATTTGATCTTACAGGATATGATTTTACAGAGGAAATATTTTTCACATTGATTTGTATCAATCCTGCAATCCATGTCCAAAACACAACCAAGGAACAGGTGACAATCATGGAGATAGCGGTATTGTAGAGAATGTTAGACTGGGATTGAAAACGATTGAATTTTTCATACTCTATGCGACAAATCCGTGAATAAAAGATGATTTATTCTTTTAGTGTGTGTGGATCCCTCATTCGAGTTCACTATTATCCAATGTTATGGGTTGTTTACCTTCTCCTGCCAATCTTTCCACTCACGACATTAGATCCTGTGGTTTGTTTTTTCGCTCTTCCTTCTCCTGCCATTCTTTCCATTCAGGCAACAAGATATCCTTGCAATCCTCCCATGGCGTGGTACTCGGTGGGCACAAACTAACCTCAACAGCACCCTTGCTTGAATCTCGTTCCTTCTGGCGTTGGTGTGTGAACCAATGAGCGAGTTTATAATAGTCGGAAGTATGATAATCTATCATCATATCTTCCTCACTACTTTTCTCGCTGTCATCATCATCATCATCATCATTGACCAAGTCTGTAGCGTGGATGAACGTTATTTGATAAAATTCCTCCACAAAATGGAATGGAATGTCGAACTTCATTCTAGCAAAACCATTTGAATGATTGTAGCCATCATTGATTTCTTCATCGAAAAACCATGAACAGTAACGCATCATCAGCTCTCTCTTTGATTGTCTTCTGAGCTCGAAATCACTGTCGAGGGAGTCGTGGCCTTCATTATCATCATATGGGAAATACACAAGCAACATAATATCATCAAAGGACGCATTCTTATCCTTGGTATCTAATGGCGGCTGAGCGTATGGGAATTTGATGAGTCGATAACCCAACTTGTATAGAGTCTGATGCCGTTCAAGGCATTGAGCAGGCGAGATATCCCCAGCGGCGGGAGTATTTGTTTCTGCGAATATGGCGCGTAATGGGGATTTGAATATGCCTGTATCACCTCCACTATCACCGCAATATTTATTTGCCATTATCTCCATTCGAACCAATGCCTCTTCATGTAACAACTTGCCAAGGCCTCGTCCACGATATTCCTCATGAAGGACGATATACCCTATAAGACCGACTTTTGAATTTTTGTAATATTCCATTGTTACTGCACCCATTATTTTGGTTTTGCTGCCTTGAACTAAGTGACGACTCTGTGCATCATTCATGTCGCCAAGGAGGAATTGTTGGTTTGATGTATTACTGCATTTTTTGAACACATATTTTTCGTCGTTGTCTCTCTTAATGACATCATCATTATCGTCATTCGAATCATGAATCATGAGGATGATATCCAATTTATTAATCCCCCCCACTATCTCATCACCCTCACTTGTTGTTGTCGTTCCTCCTCCTGCTGCTGCTTCTACTATCTTCGTCGCTGTTGCAGCTTGCCGCTGTCGCTCTATCATTTGCTCGCGAAAGTAGGTCAACCAGTCGTGAATATCATCGCGTTCGCCCTCCAGGGGGAAGGCAGGGATCATGAGATCGACGTAGAACTCATCCACGAGAGAAAAGCATCTTGGATCCGTCGATCGAAGCCAAGTTCCGGAATCCCTCCTGACCAAAGAATACGACCTTGGAAATGTGTAGGAGGACGGAATAACATCTTTTTCGCATTCTTCATCAATGGAAATGAATCGATAGTTGATAACTGGCATGTCTATCTTAGCTGTTATCGTCCTATCCGCTCCTCCTTTTTACTCCTTTCCTGCTGTGATGGCTTGCGAGAACAGACGATTTTCGCGGCAGGCCTCATGGCACGCAAGTGAGACCCCCGCCCCCCTTTTTTTTTCGCGGCGGCACAAAAAAGAGGGATTGGATTCCGTTGCCGCCCAACCACCATATCGGCCATATCTCGGGCCGTGGATGGAGTTAGAGGACGATCGAATGTTCCATCCCATCTCACTTCGTCTCGCGCTTCCAGCGGTTATTCCATATCGGCGCTGCGACGCGCGCCCGTGGAGCTAGGTCCGTCGACAAGGGGCAAATATGGGGCGAATTTGAGGCAAATTTCAGGGCGACTCCGGCATAGGGCGTAATACCTCGCCCCCATCAACCCCCAGCGCACTGATCGCGCCGTCTAACCGTTCGGTATCATGTATTCAACCGGCCGTGTCGACGAGGGGGTTGTTACCCAGGACGACAACACCATTGACAATGGAAATGATGATGCTAGCTACATGACTGACGCGGACCTTGCTGATGTCCGTGCTGAGTTTTCCCCCCTCTGAAATTGGGTTCCCCCTCTCAACTAAACTTATGATACTCCTACGCTCTGCTACCATGTAACACAGACCCCTCGCCCGATTGGGAGAGCCCCGGTCATTGCCCGAACCTATTTTCGATGTCAGGCCGCATCATACGGTATCGCGGGATTCTCCGGAGGAGAGAAGTTCTTCTCTCCCGTAGATGTGCCCACACCGCCTTTCCTTGGTTGAAAAAAAAAAAAAACCTTCCATGCGCGCGTGTGGAAAGTAAAATAGTTCGACGCAACCAAGTTTGCCGTGGGGGGAGAGAGGTTGGGGGGAAGAGCGGAGGGAATTTGAGGAACAAATCGCAGGCCAGTCATGGTATTTTTCGTGGTGGCGAACAGCGCCATCCCGGATGGCGGCGTTGACGGCGAGGAGGAAGAAGACGCATACTCCCACCTTTCGCCCAATGCGGCGTTCAAAAAATTCGACACGAACGGCAGCGGCGACATCGACGAGGACGAGTTCTTTCACCTCCTGGAAGCCGTCGGCATGTCATCGAACAACGAGGAGTACCAGGAGCGCCTCTTCCGGAGGTACGCCAAAAAATCCGGATCGACGAACGTGATAGACTACGGAGGCTTCAAGGTGGCGTGGCTGCTTTTGGGGAATCCCTTGCGGGAGCTGATTGAACGCGGCGTGAGAGACGTTCCGAAGTCTGCCACCCGCCTGCAGCTCGTTCGCCTCCTGGAGAAGACGATCGACAACGAAGAGCGTCTGGACGGCCTGGCGAGGGCCGAGGCGGATCGGTATCGCACGTTGTGTGATATGACGAATTTTAGGAGGGAGTATATCTGTAAGGCGAAGGATAGGGCGGGACTCGAGCTTGCGGCCGCGTTGGACGCCGCGGGTCAGGTCTACGTGTTCGGGACGGGAGCTTATGGTCAATTTCGTGGCGTTCCGAAGAGGAACATGAGCACCTCCAGCTTTCGTCCGGAGGGGACGGCCCTGATTCAATCGCTTTGGGAGGATCGCGTGCGAGGAGATGGCAATGTTGCTAACCCTAACACGGCAGGAGTTTGGGGGCGTCGACCGCGGAAGGTGGCTCTGGCGGACGACGCAATATTCGCATTGACCGATAGCGGCATATTATCCTGGGGAGGAAAGTCTATTTGGCATGCCCATTCTATCGACCAACCCATACAAAGAGCCTCCGCTCAACTCGCGCAGACAACCCCACGCAGCTCTGTATTGTTGATGAAGAGTGAATGCATGCACAAGAAACACATGACCGTCGTTCAGGAGGAGGCAGACGAGGAGAATGCCAGGTCGGCCTGGGACCTGGATAAGGTTGAACTAGTTCTCAAATATTACGGCTATTGGCCAGCGCATTTTGATGGAACCAACGATCTGGGACTGGTCCGAGATCATCTGGCAGCCAACGTTCAGAAAGATAGTTTATTTCAGAGCCTGCTTCTCCGTGGCAAGCCGTGTGAAAAGGGTGAGATAGGTCATTGTCCAGTCCACGAATCTTGACAAATATCAGTGCTGCGCACTCACAACAGATTGTGTCATTAGGATTGTCGAAGTTTGAAATGACGGAAATCCTAGCCCAAGACATAAGGCTGGAAAAGGACGTTCTGGGCGAAAAAGGCCAGCAGCAGTTGTGTGACATGGAACACGAGATTGTAGATTTGATAAGGAGAAACGAAATCAAGCAAGCGGATTATCTTCGGTTGAAATTTGTAGAGATATGGTCTTCACTGTCAAAAGAACAGAAACTGCGAGCCAACATTGATGATCAAAGGAAGGAAGACGAACGAAGAAGCAATCGGGATAGGCAAGAAAAAGACTATAAAAATTGGAATGCCAAGAGGACTGGCCTTGAACGTGCGTCTGTCACTGAACACAGCGGGTTAATGGCTGGCGCAATCACTACTAGGGGGGCTGACATACAAACACCTCGTGGAGAATCGCAATGTTTAAATATTGTAGCCGGTGCGCATCATGCCGCGATCATTGTGCAAGATGAAAGATCCCGCAGTCTCTATACTTGGGGTGTGAGTTCTCTGGGTAGACTTGGCCACGGCGAAAGTGAATTCGAAGATTGTAACTACCCGAGAATTGTTGAAGAGCTTAAAGGTACATCAATAATTGAAATCAGCTGCGGTCATTCGCACAGCGCTGCTGTATCAAAAAACGGTCATTTGTTCATGTGGGGTTCCGCTTCATCCGGAGAGCTCGGATTCGGGGGAGAGATATCTGACTACTTCTGCACAGCCCCGACAAGATTGCTCATCCCATGTTGCACTGTAGTTAAAGTTAGTTGTGGTGCTTCACACACAGCTTGTATCGGGAAGTCCGGCGAGATGTATGTTTGGGGTTCTTGCGATGGCGGAAGACTGGGGCTAGGGCGCGATCAAATCGGTACACGATATACTCCAACTGTCGTGAACTCGCTCTGTCACGAAAAAGTAGTTGATGTTAGCTGTGGTACCTTTGTCAGTCTAGCCCTGACAGAATCTGAAAATGTAGGCACACATGGTCGAACGAGTGTGAAAAGATTGACAGGTGGTCGATTGTATGTTGCTGGTCCGAAAAATGTTTTAGGCGCTTCATTCCCTTCTTTTGGAGAGCTCGAGTGCATGAAGGCAAAACCAGCCGTGATCAAGAGCATTGCTGCTGGTTACTCTCATCAAGCGTTTGTGTCACAGTCTGGTGAGCTTTACTGTTGGGGCCACAATATACATGGATGCTGCGGTCAGCCTGAAACTGCAACTTTTATTTCAGAGCCAGCATTAGTTGAACAGTGAGTAAGATTTTTCATCCAGGAAGTTTTTTGACACATTTTCGGTGTGACAACAATCTCAATTATCAATCACCCAAGACTCTACAAGGCTCCGAAAAACTTGGCGTTAGGAAAGTCTTGCCATCTCAGCACCTTGTATAAAGACACAACAGGCTTGTCTGCAAGTAACGCAGTCGATGGACACATAGATGGAAATGACACCTCATCTCTCGCACATACGCAGTTTCAAGCAAATCCATATTTTGAGGTTGATCTAGGATCCATGGCATACATCACAAATATTCGCGTGTGGAACCGAAGAAATGAATTGGACGATTCGGCCCTGCCATTGGATGTATTCTCCAAACGATTATTTCCATGTTTTGTTATGATTTCTCAGTTTCCTGCACGAGACAATTTGCAAGGTAAAGAAGGACTCGCCTCATTCATGTCCCAGAGTGTGGCACACATCCGTTTTTCAGAAGACACGCGACTAAGCAATTGGAATGTTCCAAAGTATACAGTTGGACGATATGTGAGATTACAACTGGAGGGCTCAAATTTTCTCCATTTCGCTCAAATGGAAGTGTTCGGCCATCAGGTAAGCCGTGGCCCAATAAGTTCTTGTTCCGCTGGCAAGTTTGTGACAGCAGCCGTGGTTGGCTGTATTGATAGGGATGGGATGAAGGCTGCTTACAAACGTGCGGTATTCGCAGACTGGTAAGATCATATATGACTTGACTACTGTTAAGCAATGGTCGACCAAACTCATGAGTTTTTCGTGAACTTCAGGTACAATGCAGAGATACTTCGGCAATTCAGCGCTTATGCCAACGAGTGCAGTGAGCACAATTCTTTCAATTACAAAACGAAGTGTATGCTGTGCGTTGGCAACAAAGAGTGTGAAATTTGTTCTCTCATGTCAAAATTTAGAAGTGAAGTTCAGGATATTGTAAAGGGCAATCATCCCTATCGACTGGGAGATATTGAAGCTCATTTACTGAATGCTATGAATATTGAACGCCCCTACATTGACCATAAAAATGTGACTGATTCTTCTGATCACGAAAGCAAGGAAGAAGGGAGCCTCTTACGACAAAAATCAAACTAAAATAAATATTTTCATTCTACAACTGATGCGTGCCTATCGGCATCTAATTACGACTCTGCCTGTTGAGGATAGGAGGGTGGGGGGGAATTCTCATAAACTTCACACTTTAAATTTTCGCAACCATTACGATGTAGGTCAGCAAACACATCTATTTACATCAGATCTTGCGGTGTGCTTCTTTGCTCCTCCTTCTCCTGCCATTCTTTCCATTTTGGCAAATAGATTTCCTTGCAATCCTCCCAAGGTGTGCTACTCGGACGACGCAAACTAACCTCAACGATCCCCTCACTCTTTATACATTGATGCTGTTGGCAATGTAAAGAAAACCAACGTGCAAATTTGTAATAATCAGCGGTATGATAATCTATCATCATCTCTTCCCCACTGCTGTTACTTTTCTCCCTGGTGTCAGAACCAACATCGCCGTCGCCGCAAGTAGCATTCTTGAATCGAAATGCATTCTGATAAAAGTCTTCAATGTACCCAAGTGGAATGTTGACGTCCATTTCAACAGTATTAGAACTGAGAATGCAGTCATCGATGATTCCATTGTTTTTTTTCTTCTCAAAAAACCATGAACAGTAACGCATCATCAGCTCTCTCTTGGATCTCATTGGGTCGAAGTTACTGCTGTCATCTTTGTTGCAGTGGTCCATCCTCGCCAATTCATCATTGGATAATGGGAGATACACCAGCAAGACAATGTCGTGAAACGACGCATTCACACCATCCTCCTTTGATAACGGCGGCTGTGAGTACGGAAATTTGACGAGTCGATAACCCAAACTGTAGAGAGACTTGTGGCGTATCAAGCATTGCGTCGGCGTAATGTCTCCCGCGGCGGGAGTATTTGTTTCTGCGAATATGGCACGTAATGACCGGTAGGATGATTTTGATGCGCCATCAACATCACCATCACCGCTATATTTATTTGCCAACATCTCCATTCGAACCAATGCCTCTTCGTGAAGCAACTTGGAAAGTCCACATCCGCGATATTCATCATGAAGGACGACGTACGATAGAAGACCCACGCGAGATTGATTGTAGTAATTGATTGCCGCTCCTCCGAGTATTTTTATTTTCCCTTCGTCACAGTTATCTTGAATCATGAGGATGACATCCAACAGCATGGTTCCTCCTGCCAGTCGTTGCCGTTGTTCTTGTGACTGTCGTGCGTGCATTTGCATGCGAAAGCATTGCATCCAATCGTTGATATCCTCCCTTTCCTCGTCGAGGGGGAATGTTGAAACCATGAGTTCGTCGTAGAATTGTCGCAGGAGGGAAAAACATTTCGGGTCGATTGAGGATGTCGATGAAACGTCATTATTCATTTCTTCTTCCATGGACATGAAGCGATGGGGGATGGATGACGTGACCGTCAGTGAGTTGACTAAACTTGATAGTTTGGTAAGTTTATGTTTCTTTACCACCAGGTGCGGCTGGTGGTGATGGTCAGTGGCTTTGGCGGCTGTGGAAGATTTCGTCTTGTTCTTACCCCAGCCCAGCGCCTTCTCCATGGTGAGATGAAACTGTTGCTTCTTCTCTTTCATAAACTGCTGCATCAACTTGGGGGTGATCAGTGCTGGGTAGGCACCCGAGGTGGTGGATGAGGAGACGGAGAGAGCGACGGTGGATGCCACGGTTGCAGACGTCGACGACGACGAGATCTGTAATATTCCCTTTCTAGCCGTGGAAGGAGACAAGGCAGCGTTCGCTGCCAGCGGTGCCATCGAGTCCATACTGAGACTTTTCTGTTGTTGGCGGAAGTATGCGTAAAGCTATGGGATGGGGTCCGATTTCCGTCTCTTCTTGGCGTGGGGCAGAGAGGAAGGACACAGTGTGTTTCGTTGTTGCGAACGCGCGGAATCAGAATATTCACGGATCCTACATGAGTAGGAGTCCTATATAAAAATTTGCTCTGGAAGCCGGGCTGGGAGTGTACGTATCTTCTCGGGGGGGGGGGCGGGGGTCCAGCTCCATTTTGGTTTTTCTGTCTACTATTCCTACGTATAAAAATGTAACTTTTTTCTTTTTCCTGAAAAAAGAGGAAATTGGGGGCCAGCCCCCTTAAAATCCCTCAACACGTACATACTACGATACATAGCCCCAAAACCAAAACGAATGTGCACGAGATGATGACATCATGTCAATCATCTCCCTGGAAGTAGTCAACACTCCGGCGGGTTCGAGTTGTTCATGACCCATATGATTCTACCTCATCAGCATGGTTGCGCAGCACGTGCCGATCTCTCTTGGCATTAAATAAATAATAAATTACAGGTGTTCCGGTTCCGGTCACGCGATTGTCTAGCAACTCAAATAGCTGCATTGGCCCTTCCCTACCTCCTGCTTACCTTATGGGGAGGACGAATGACAAGTTAATTCATCAAATTAATCGACGCTCTCTGGTTGTTATTGCTTCAGAGATTAGACATTAGGCAATGGGTAATACTCTACCAATCTCTGCAACACCAACGCCCTCTGCTTCGCGGGCAGTGATTATCATGGTTCCACAATCTTTTCGGACCTACCTGAAAGAGCCGTGGCGTCGACCTGTGGGGAAGCTTCAATTAGTCGGAACGAGAGACGAATTACCCGCTGCCCTCAACGGTGTGGTCTCAATTGAAACTTACATCGAAATGATGTCTTCTGTTGACTCACGGGCATCCAATTATAGAGGTGGGACCCTGTATTCATTTTCACTCACCCTTTTCCCGAGAATAAGATTATCAACCGACTAAACGTTTATGCTTTATGTTCACTGCCATCTTGCAGGCGGTTTGGTAACAATTGCAGCTGCGCTGTTTCAAGCATGTTGTCTGTTGGTCATAATTCTTGGGTTCTTTGTCTCAAAGTTCCTGGTCAGTGGCTTCTTCCATCCGATTACCCTTGCCGTCTTTGCGGCGGCGGAATTCTGTGTTCTCTATTATTCAGGACGGCTTTACAGAGGGGAAGAAAGGAAATTAACCCAGGATCTCCTCGCTCTATTTCATCCTTGGAGGCAAGAGTATGGGATTACAGCCAAAATAAGGAAGATGACTGGCCAAATTGCGGTTGAAAGAGGAGGAGGGCTGGTAACAGCCACGTACTTTTGTCTCGTGCTAGAAAAGACCATGTCAGCTAATGATAACGACACAGTGAGCCTGTCAGCACAAACCGAAACAGACATGGGAAGCGACATAGATTCTCAGGTGTGAAGTGGATATATGCAGTGTGGTAACACAAGCCTGGAAAGGACAGGGAATTTCATGTGAACTAATAGAAAAAAGGAAAACACATCTGCCACTGGGACTCTGGAATAGCATAATGCACTACCGAAAGGGCACAGTGGGGTTGAAGATCATTCACAGTTTTGTGTTTTGAATGCGTGTCGTTTCCTCTATCAGGTACGATTCATTGCTGCAACATCTTGATTTAGCGAAATGGTAGCTCGTCACATTAGAAGTTTGCCCCCCTGCTATGTAGGAGTTGGATGTAATAGATGAACAATATTATTTCTCACAAGAACAAAATCAAGCGAATGATCAATTTTCGTTTTATTCTATTATTCTGCCTCTTTGTACACTGTGTACATCTCAATGATTTCGCGAATTTTCAATTCCTTCCTGAACTTACTTATTCTAACCGTCTTCGGTGTGTACGATTTTGACGGAAGTTGCAACGCACTCCCTCCATTGCGTTTCCCCGCCATCTAGAGAAGCACCGCCCTCGATCGCGCCGCCTTTTCCTGTACCGATCTTTCACAGCATTCAATAGCGCACCCCCCCCCCCCGCCGACGCCACCGCTTTCGTCGTCGCCTCCGCCGCAGCCTTCACCTCCGCCGCCTGACATGCTCGGCCGCAACAAATATGATTTTGGGCGGGTGATATGCGCGCAGCCTCGCGTGGACCAAGCCTTGTATCTTCCCGCCCCGCTCATCAAGTATTTGCTGCATCCTTATTATTAGCTGTTGTATCTTCGAGTCGGGAATTGTGTGCAAGTCAAGACTGCGCGGAAGACACCAGAACGCCCTCGCTTGTTTCAAATCCGCCGATACCTCCACCCCCAACACCTCAATGCACTGCCCTCCCACGGAAAACGTCGACTGCCTCGAGGAGTAATGGGCGAGCGCATCTATAAGCGCTGACTCCATTCGGGTGGCTTCCTGAATCTGGGCGATGGATTGCCTCTTATGCCCATGTGCGTCGACAGGGTCATCTTCGAAGAGGGGTCGACTTGCGCGGGCGATGATATCTTGCGTATGATTATGAAGTTGGGTGATCCCCACGGATTTTATCGCCTCGAGCTTTATGTTTCTTTTGGGTGGTGGTGGCGTTGATGCATGTATTTCGCGACGCGATCGTATATCATGTTGCTCCTCTTCTGGCAGCGACGGCGAAGGTAATGTCGACAATGAGGCGCCTACTGACTTTGCAGCGCCAACTGCCTTACGCGATGATAACGATAGCCTCGTAATCGCTGAAGACATCATGTTCTCTAGTTCTCTTAGATTCTTTTCGTCGAGACCAGAGTGTACGAGTTTAACCCCTATTGTGCGCCGGGTACTTTTCTAACACTTTTT
>JALLAZ010000283.1:0-20338 GCA_036939755.1 Stephanodiscus triporus
GGCACCAAAAAGGGGTCATTGGCGGAATCAGAATTCAGTTCCGATGTGCGTGGCTAGCCCTCCGCGACACACAACCACACAACACACAACCACGACGAACATCCTCCCCCCTCCCCAGTACGATAAGAGTGTATGAAATGTTAAATGTTACAGATTCCCTCAGCTCCAGTAGTCTCCGTGGCAGCGAAGCGAAATTCTCGATTTCAGGGACCCGATGGTAAATTCAGGTCAAACGTACAGTACGTGCTTACGTACGTACCTCTCAAAGTATCATCCGCTCTCATTTCGAAATGCTCGAAGGTCTATCTCGAAACTTCGTCCGTTCAAGAGGCGATCTAAAAGACCACGAGCTCTCCTTAGTGGGCCGGCAGTGGTGCCGCCAATCATTTCGTCAGTGAGAGATTCTCTTGACTCGAATGATTATGACAACGTAAAGTATGCTTCGATATCGCCAGTGGGACGTGTGGACGGGGCCGAAGAAAAATATTGCAGTGCTGACGGTGTTGTGCCAGTTGACAATGAAACTTCACAAGAGGAAAGGATGCAGGTGCTATCAATCATTTCGTCAGTGAGAGTTTCTCTTGTTTTGAATGATTCTGGCAACGCAAACTACGCTCCGATATCGCCAGTGGGACGTGTGGACGGGGCCGAAGACAAATATTGCAGTGCTGACGTTGTTGCGCCAGTTGACAATCAAAATTCACAAGAGAAAAGGACGGAGGTGCCGCCAATCATTACGTCAGTGAGAGATTCTCTTGAATCGAATGATTCTGACAACGCAAACTACGCTCCGATATCGCCAGTGGGAAGTGTGGACGGGGCTGAAGACAAATATTGCAGTGCTGACGGTGTTGCGCCAGTTGACAATGTGACTTCACAAGAGGAAAGGACGGAGGTGCCGCCAATCATTACGTCAGTGAAAGGTTCGCTTGACTCGAATGATTCTGACAACACAAACTACGCTCTGATATCGTCGGTAGGAAATACACGCAGCTACCCTATGGCAGTTGTGGCATATGACATAAAAAACAATGAACATAAACCCCCGAATCCTTGTTTCGGTGTCGGTGAATACGTTCTAGTAGTGAAAAAGGGACACAAACACTTTGATGCGTATGGTAAAATCGAAAAGAGAACCAAGTGCTTTGTTTTCTTTCGCGAAGAGAGTACACAGAAGACTATTCAAATCGCTGCCAAATTTCTTCGGCTTTTTTCGGACTCCAATGAGTCATCATCAAATGCGAACATAGAAACTGCTTTTCATGTGAATAGTAGGAGCGCAATGTCATTAGGAGTCTATGGTGTGGGAGCATGTGAAGATTTCGTGGGGACAGAACTATCGGCACAAACAAGCTTTGGAAGTCAAAAAACACAGTGATCTCATCTTCCTTCCACAACGTCTCTGAGACGTGTTGCCGAAAGCATTACATCATTATCTAACAGAAGACGATTCAGCTATTTCTAAATCTTAAGAATAATTATTTGTAATCCTCGAAATTTATCCACTGTTCTTCATTCCTTGCGCAATACCCTTGATTGATAAAAGGAGGGCATCCGTGCGGATGTCTTTGATGTTTTTCAACTCCGGTGTGAGATCGGGAGAATCGTCATCGGGCATGGAACGGAGCACCTTCAGTATCTCCGCCTGAACAACATTTATAGAGTCGACATAGGGATTGCGAATTGTTGAAGATGCACGCATCAATTGAACATGAGGTCCGCTAATTTCTTTTGCCCCTGAAACATCAATTACTGCTTGACGGGTCTCAACAAGCTTCTCTCGCATCTCGTCACCTAGGCTCGTGAGTTGAGGATCTACTAGCAGTTCGTCGTAATTCTACAAAAAAAAAATAGGATAGGGTTAGACTTCAAGAGCAGTTCAAGTGTGTCACAATTGCAGGAACTTACCTTAGTGATCGAGAAATCGGTCTTGGAAATCAACATTGATAAAAGCGAAATAATCTCGCGGAACCAAGGCCATTCTTGATACATTTCAAGAAGAACTCTCTTGTCCTCTTCGGTCTGGAAAAGTTGATAAATAGATCAGGCATTGAAAATGAGATGGTTTTACAAGAGTGCACCAGAGAAACGTAATACATTGTTTACTCACGCCTGAATTCAAACCAGCACCAACGCCGAGCCAAGCAGAGAGGTGCATACGCGTTTGTGCCCAAGCAAAGGTCCAAGGAATGGCCCTTAGACTCTCGACACCACCCGTAGGATTGCGTTTGGCAGGTCGACTACCAATATTCAACCTACCCAGCTCGAGCTCGGGCGTGGCTTGTCTGAAGTAGGGCACAAATCGAGGATCATCCCGAACGGTACTCCGATAGGCCGCACAAGATACCTCGCTTATCCTCTTCATTTGATCCCTCCACTCTTGCTTGGGCTCCACCCGCTTGACAAAGGATTCCCTCAACAGGGCCGCCGTGTAGATGTCAAGAGACCGTTGCGCAATTTCAACCGATCCAAAGTTCTGACCAATCATTTCACCTTGCTCCGTGACGCGGAAGCGTCCATTTATGGTGTTCGGAGGGTGTGAAAGGATGGCTCTATAGAGGGCAGGGTTGCCTCCCCGACCAACGGTTCCACCCTTGCCGTGGAAGAAAGTGAGCTGGATTCCGAACTTGTCCGCTACTTTTGCCATAGCCTCCTGGGCAGTGTATTGCGCCCAACAGGCGGCAAGCCTTCCAGCATCCTTCGCACTGTCAGAATAGCCGACCATGACTTCCTGCTTCCCATTAATCGATCCAATATAACTCGTGACGCGAAAGAGAGTCTCGAGTTGCTTGGGGCTGTTAGTGAGGTCATCCAATGTTTCGAACAGAGGAACCACGCGCATCAGCTTTCCATTAGCCGCCGTCATTCCAAACTGTTTCTGCAATAACATGACCGCAAGCACGTCGCTTGCGGTATTAGCTTGAGAAATAACATATGCCCCAAGGCTTTCGGGATCAAGCTCGGATGCCACCTTGTACACCATCAAGGTCTTCCTGATATCAGGATCGAGCTCTATCGTATTCGCCTCGACGTCACGGATACGAAAAAGTGGCCTACGATTGTTCAGCTCTGACTGCAGCCAGTTCAACCTAGCAGCTTCATCCCATTCCTGTTTTATAAATTTCACCAACATCAGAATACGAATAGAAAAAAAAAGATGTCAGTATGCACACACACAGAATGACAACAACGTACCTTGTAACTACCAATGCCCAAGTATCGAGTGATCGCATCCAAGGCTAGCGTGTGCCTGGTGCTTTCCTCGCGAATATCCAATGGGACCAACGTCATTCCGAACACTGCCACTCTTCTGATGATGTCCGAAACGAGTCCATCGGCGACCAATTCGAATCCCGTCTCGACCAGCGAATTGTATATGACCTTCAACGGACCCATCAATTCCTCCGACTTGACGATCGGCTCAACGTCCCCCCAGCCTTCGAGCGCCCCGAACGCGTTCTCCGACGAGGTGAAATGTATGTGATCGTTCAGGTGATGCAGCCTCGCCTCGCAATCCTTCACCGTGCGCACGAGGCGCTTGCGCAGATGTCCTATGACGCGACGGTACTTCTCCCGCTCGTCGTACGACTCCCGAACGTCCCTCGCGAGGGCTTCCAATTCTTTCGAGAAACGGCTGGAGATTGCAAGGTCCGAGTACAAAACGTTCAGGTCGTTCAGGAACAGCTTGGCGGCGCGCAGCCGCTGGTGCGTCACGACCTCGAGGGTGACCTCCGGCGTGCAGTTGGGATTTCCGTCGCGGTCGCCGCCGATCCAGCTCGCGAACTTGACCGGCGCGCACTCCACCGGGAGCTTCTTGCCGAGGGAAACCCGACACTGGGCGTCGAGCTTGCGCAGGTAGGACGGCACGGCGTCCCATAGGACGGATTCGATGACTGCGTTGCCGCCCGCGGCCTCCTTTTGGACCGTAGGCTTGACGCGCCTGACGGGTGGCAAAATCGAGGCGGCATCGTGTTAGGGGGGGGGGGGGGGGGGGGGGGGGACGCGAATCGAAATCGATAAAGTACGCGCAACATCGGTAACCGTCTCTCATCTAATCTCTAGCCGGGCACGTTCGTGATAATGCCGTGGGCAGGGTCGAGAGTCGGGGGCGTTTCGTTTTCACGTACCGTATCTCGTCCGATCCCCAAATGGCGGCGATGATACCGCGCAGGTTGTTCAAAGCCTCGGCGCGCTCGAACGGGTGCAAATCGGTACGTTCCAAGTACGCCAGCAATTCGGAAATGTTCTTGTCTTTGTTTTTTATGCATCGGGGGGGGGTGGGGGTGGGGGGGTGGGATAGCGCGCCGTGGCGACGACGACGATCGGGACGAGAAAAGAAAAGAAAATGATCGATGAGTGCTTGGATTGTCTACTTATTGTAATTTCGGAAGAAGAAGAAAAAATCGAATACGGCGATCGCCCTCATCATCGACCCCTCGGAAGGAGAGCGAGGGGCGGAAACAAAACGACATTCTAACTCACACTTCCTGATGAGCGTCTTCCTGTTAACCTCCGTGGGATGCGCCGTGAGTACGATCTCGCACTTCTGCGTCATGAGACGCTCGAATATCTTCTCGCCTTCGTTGCTGCCTCCCCCCAGCAGTATCTCCATCGTGCCGCACATGCTGTCCTCGACCATCGGCAGCGGTCCCACGACGACGCCGCCGCCGCCGCCCGACGACGACGACGCCCCGGCGGCGGCGGCGGCGTCCGGGGCGCTGTTCATCGTCCGCACGAGTCTCATCCTGTGGTGCACCTCCGCGGCGTTCACGAGGTTCAGCGCTATGCCGAACGTCTTCATCACGCCCCGCGCGTCGCGGGGGGATATGTCCCTGGCGAGCGTCCTCATCGCCTCGAAGCTGCGACGGCTCGCGGCGACGTCGTCCTCGTCCGTCGACGCCAGGCGCGCCCTGTCCATGCCGTGACGTCGGAAGCGCTCGTACAGGTCGTGGACGTTGGGGTCCTCCCGTTCCACGACCTCCGCGAGCATGTTCGAGAGCATCTCGATGTCGGCGATCATGGGGGCGTCCGCGACCTTGTCGAGGTCGGGGGATTCGACCCACCATTCCCTCGAGGGCTGTCGAGTTGTCGGGGACGACGAAGACGACGACGCGGACGACGACGCGAGGTCGTCGGCGGTTACGGCGGCGGCGGCGGCTGCGGCGCTTGCGCTTGCGCCTCCCCTCGGGGGGAGGAGGCCGGATGACCTCGTGGACGGGGGAGAGAGCGGCCCTCGTCGCGCATACGCATACGACGGGGAGGTCACGGCGGCGAGGTGGAGGAGGAGGGAGGCGCTCAATCTCATTCTCGTGCCTTTGGTTTTTGTGTTTCCTAGTATCGGAATGGACGAAAGGGGCTTGAGGTGCATTTGCGACGGACCGATCGATCGATGGATGCCCGACTTGAACTTCCGGGCAACTGATGAATCTAAACTTGTGTGGCTCACAAAGCTCACAGCTCACGAGAGAAATCTCAACTCGAACACCTCTCAGAGATATCAATTCCGCCGCACAAAAGCTAACATGAGTGAAAACGCGGGAAAGATCCCGGTGTAACCGAGAGACATAGAGAGTAAAAAGCAGGCCAGGCCAGGGCCCACACGATAATAATAGCTTGAGAATGGATTCGGAGTTGACAACAACAATCACAGCAAACACGCGTTCTGTATTTTCATAGCCCCGCCGTCCGCATAAACGAACGCGGCCACGATGATGCAGCCGCTCATAAATCACTGGCAGGACCACCTCACTGCTCCAGGGCACTCATCAAATCAAATCTTGCAGGACGATAGCAGATAGCACGAACATCATAAATAACAACTCATGACTTTCAGTCTAAACATACGCGACGGCTATTCCTCCATCCCCGAGGATGTGGAGGCGGAGAAACCCAAAAAAAACAATCGCACTTACGCCGCCCTGGCGATGGGATTGCTCGCCCTGTTGGCCGCGGTCATATCGACCAACCCCAAAGGCGCCCACATCGAATCGACGGCAAACTCAATCGAGGACGACGTCGTCCAAGACGAGAACAGGCCGCATTTCTACGAGGAGCAGCTCGTCGACCACCTCGGATCGTCCAAGAATAAAAAACTGCCCAGGCATTGGAGGCATCGATATTACATGTCCACCGAGTACTTCGCCGGTCCGGGCTCGCCGATAATACTCGTCGTCGGGGGGGAGGGCGCGCTCAACACAGGCATGCTCTACCCCTTCGTCACCCACGACCTCGCGAGGCGATTCGGCGCCGCGGTGGTGCAGCCGGAACATCGCTTCTACGGACCCTACCAGCCGCTAACGAGTCCGACCGTGAAGGACAAGCTCGACGTGTTCACCCCGGCCCAGGCGATGGAGGACATGCTGCGATTGGTCAACGTGCACCTGCGGGGGGAGGGGCGGCCCCTCGAGTCGTGCTCGGTCGACCGGTCCTCGGCGGACTACTGTCCCCTCATCACGATCGGCGCGTCGTACCCGGGATTCCTCTCGGCGATGTTCCGACTGCTGCACGGCGACGTCGTGGACATGGCGTACGCGTCCTCGGCCCCCCTCCTCATGTACGCGCAGGTCACGGACAATCGGGAGTACTACGACATAGTCACGAGGGCCGCCGACAGGTCCTCCCCCGGCTGCGCACGCGCCGTGAAGACTACGCTCGCGGAGGTGGACGGGCTTATTATGGACGCGGAGTCGTTGGTCGATGCCGCGAACGCCGTCGGGGTGTGCGCAGGCGAGAACGGCGAGCTCCTGCCCAAGGCGTTCGAATCGAGCAAGGACCTGGCCGAGGGGATCAACCTGATGGCGGTTTACGGCTTCGCGAACAACGACATGGGGGTTTACCCCCCCGGTCCCAACAACGTCATGTACAAGGTGTGCCGATCCTTCCAGGATCCGAACATGGACTCCGTCGAGACCCTGAGGGCGTACTTCCGCGAACAGGCGCTCGCCGATTACGAGGATCAGCACGGATGCGACGGGCTGCATCCGACGAACTGCACGACGGAGGAGAAGGAGGCGTACCTGGCCGAGCTGTTCAAGGGCGGCTGCAAGGACATGCGCGCCGATTTCGGTCCCGGTCCGTTCGACGCGGAGGAGGACGCTCCCGAGCTCGAGGAATTCGACGGACGCAAGTACGACGACGGCGAATCGTGGGAATTCCAGACGTGCACCAACCTCATCTTCCTCGCCGGGACTGGCAACGAGAGCATGTTCCCCGAGCACGCGGCGTCGTACGAGGAGCTAGCGGAGGACTGCCGCGATCGATTCGGCCCCGACATCGGCAAGCCGCGGCCGACGGAGCTCAACGACGAATGGCATTTCGCTCCCGGTCCCGCCCTCGTCGGGACCGGGGTCACGCGGATACTCTTCACGAACGGGATGCAGGACATGTGGTCGGGGGGGAGCTACCTGGAGGACCTGTCCGATTCGATACTCGCGATTAACATGATAAACGCCGCGCATCACAGCGACCTGACGCACACGAGCCTCGAGTACAACGACGAGCACGATACGGACGACGTCAAGGAGGCGAAGGAGAGGATCGCGGAGATTTTGGGAACGTGGATCGAGGAGGTCAAACTGGAGAGCCGGGTCTGAGACTAGAGAATGATCAACGCTATCGTACAGCTGAGAGCGATAATTACTAAAATTAAACAAACAATTTCGCCGTAGCAACTTACGGTCAGGTGCCCCCCATTAATCCATATGGAATTTCGTCAAACGTTGCATTTATCATTCATCCTTCACGAGGCCGCACCAATCTCGTATGAATAACGCAATCGTCGCGGTAACGTCCCTGATACTCTCCAAACTCACGCTCTCGTCGACGCCGTGGATGTTCGTGGCCTCGGGACCGAAGCAAGTCACGACGACCTTGCTCGGATCGTGATACAGCGACGAATAGAACCGCGCGTCGGTAGTGCACGTGACAGGCCTCAGATGCAGCTCTCCCGACGACTTATTCTCGGAAGCCGCCATGCCGCTGTCGCCGGGAGACGACGACGGCGACGACGTCGCGAGCCGATGGCATTTCCGTAGGGTCTCGACGAAGTCCCTCTGTAGCGACCCACCGTCGTCGTCGTCGTCGCCATCGCCGTCGGCGACGTCGACCATGCCGTCCACGTATTCCGGCAGCAGCACCGCGCCGTCGGCGTGAAACCCCCTGTACGCGACCTCCAGCCCGAGCCCGAGCTCGTCCGCCCTCGCTCGCATGATCGTCTCGACGTCGCGCTTGACGTCGTCGATGTTCGTGCCGGGGAGGAAGCCCACCCTCGCCTCGAACGCGCACCTGCCGGGCACGGAGCTCGTCCAGTCCCCCCCCGATATCTTGCCGAGGTTGAAGTTCACGGGATGGTCGTGCCCCGCGTAGGCGGGATGGGCGTACCCGCGCGGCTCGTTGTACCTCGCCTCGAGGACGCGCAGGGACTCGTATATCGAGTACGCCCCCTCGATCGCGTTCGACCCGGACGACGTCGACAGGACGTGGCACGGCCTCCCCGTCACGGTCGCGGTGAACCAGAGCACGCCCATCTGGGCGGTGACTATCCACGGGAACGGCTCCGGTATTATCACCGCCGTCCTCCTCCTCCTCCTCCTTTTCTTCCCCGTGCCCGCGTCGTCGTCGTCGTCGTCGTCGTCGTCTTCTCCTCCTCCTTCTTCTTCTTCTTCTTCGGGACCGAGCGGTGACATCAGGAGCGACGAGGAGGCGGCGAGGGCGCCGTTTCCCGTGCACTCCTCCTCGACGACAGTGCACAACGTCACGCCCCCCCCCCCCGGCGTATATCCGAGCCTGCGCAACGCGACGACCGCGTACACCATCGCGACGACCCCCCCCTTCATGTCCCCCGCTCCCCGTCCGTACATCCTACCGTCGCGAACCGCGGGCGCGAAGGGAGGGTCCGTCCACGGGTCGTCGGACGACGCGGGCACGACGTCGACGTGTCCGACGAGGAGCACGTCGTCGTCGTCCTCGAGGATGTCGTCCTCGCGGCGGAGCGGTCCTCGTCGGGGGGGGGGGAGGCGGCGGCATCGCGCGACGACGTTGAACTTCTGATCGTCGTCGTACGCCCAGTCGACGGGGGAGTATCCCCTCCGATCGCGGATGTCGTCGAGCCGCACGGGCTGCCTCGTCACCTCGAGTCCCGGCGCCGTCCGGAGCAGGTGGTCGTGTATGAAATTTTGGACGCGTCCCTCCCCCCTGTCGAGGGTGGAATCTATCGCGACGATGGCCCTGAGGAACTCGATCGCGTCCCCCCGCACGGAGTCCACCGCCGCGAGGATTTCCTCGGTTGTTGGGACGACGTCCGCCGCCTCGGACCTTCTCCTCATCGTCGTGTTGAAGGGTGGTGAGTTTGTGCAGGATCTCGAGAGTTGGGAGTCTCGCCACCCTGAACCGCGTTTTTTTTGTTTTTTTTGTGTCTGCCAACTGCCAAGCAGCGCCGAGGCAGGCGCTGGCGATTTTTTGGCACCGATACATCATGCATCATCATCGTCCATCATCCGGACCAACACACTACCTGCTTGCGGCGTGCGTACTTATGCGGTCTCATTCCTCCGCACAATTAAAAAGTGTTTCAGCAAATTAAGCCCCGGCCCGGAGGTCGAACGCCACTTCGTACAACCAACTCCTCTGTATACAACTCGGCTCTATGAGCTTAATAAAACGTTTAGGTACTTCGATCATGCGACCGCGTCTTTCGGCCCGACGAAACATCCATCAACTGCCGGGTCCCGACGTCACCTCGAGACGATATTATCACTCGGCGGCGGCGGCATCGGCCGCGAAATATTATCGCGATCGTCGTCGCGGAGGCGAATCCTCCCCCCTCCTTCGAAGATGGCGGGCCGACGGCCGAAACGCGCCCTCGTCGTCGTGCGTTGGCATAACAACGACGTCGCCGTCGTCGCGACGGCGTTCTCGTCGTTCGTTAGTCGACGTCGCCGCCGTCGCCCGGAACGACGAATCATCGCGCGCGTCGAAGAACGACCGCCTCGATGTTCGCGTCGAACGATTCGGCACCCACGCCATCGGCGTGCCAAGGCCATACGTCGAGGAGGACGAAACTGCTCGCGGCCGAGGGGAGGAGGGGCAACTTCCACGGGGCGTCGTCCGGCGATCCGATTTCTTCGGGGAGACGATCACCTTCGTCGTCGACGGCGCGGACGTCGCTTGCTCTGTCCGATCATCGCGATTATACCATCGCGACGACGTCATTTCGCGGATGACCGAGGACGCGATAACCTACGCGACGTCCTCGTTCGACGGCTTTTCCCTGTGCGTACTCTCCCGCGGATCCGCCAATCTCTACCCCGGCAACGACTCCGACGGCCCTGACGCCCGCGCGTGCCACGCCTCATCCGTGGCGTGAAGCGAGCTGCTGCGCCACGCCTGGGAGCTTTTCCCTGTGCGTACTCTCCCGCGGATCCGCCAATCTCCACCCCGGCAACGACGCCGACGGCCCCGACGCCCGCGCGTACCACGCCTCGTCATCTATTTCGAGCGGCGCGGCGGCGACGACGGCGACGACGGCCGCGCATGCGATCATGGTCGTCGTCGCGACGACGACGACGACGGCCGCGCGGAGGAGGAGGAGGGGGGGGGGGACGGGGCGGCGCCGCCGGGCGTCGGCGACACGATCCGTAACTGCCGCCCCGATGCTCGCGGTCGCGGTCGCGGCCGTGGCGCCCGCGCTGGCCCAGGGGGGGAGTCACTACGTGCGACGGATCGATAGGCTGTTGCTGGGTTCGACGAACGACGCGGGAGATACGTCGTCGTCGTCGTCGGGGGGGGGGGGGACCACCGACTACCCGTCGTCCCCCCCGAGTCTGCTGACGATGGCGCGCGTCGCGTCTTCCTTCCGCGATGCCATTATTCTTCCCCGGATGCATCATTCGGCGACGACGGCGGCCATTCGTCGCGTGTTGTCGATATGCCGGCTACTACTCCCGACGAAGTTATACCGCATCACCACCTGTTGACGCCGAGAGAACGATGGCACCTGCATGCACTTCAGCAGCTGCTGCAAAATAATCATCGCGATGCCATGGGGGCGTACCTTCGACTGCTGGAACTCTATCCGGGAGATTTGTTGGGATTGAGTTTGGCGTTGGACGTCGCTTACGCATTGGGGGATTCAAATGTCGCTTCACGGTGAGAGGTTTGCCTTCGCCCTGATGTTGTTTTGTTTTTCCCCCCGGACTCGGCCTGACCTGGGTCCCCGCGCCGCATTGTCTTTTTTTTTTTCTCTCAGCGCGGCGACGAACGTCTCCGCATACTGGTCGGAACGCGACGGAGGGGCCCTGCGACTTCGACATTCCCATCCCGTCCAAAACATGGCCACCTCGCTCATTGCCGTGGGCATGTCGTCGTCGTCGTCTTCGTCTCGGGCTTCGACCGCGGAGCGCCTCGCCGAAACGGCGATAGCACGCGACGCAGACGGGACCGGCGGTACCTCCGTCTGGGCATTATCCCATTGCCTTGCGTCGGAAGGTCGAGCGGCGGAAATGGTCTCCAAGCTAGCAGGGTACGATGGGACACAATTTTACGAGGCTTGCGGATACTTACACTTCGCGGTAAGGATGAAGGGATATGGCGGGATAGCGTTATTGGATCGCAAAGGAGCAGGTGCGGATCGTTCGGCGTTAAGGCTCTATGATGGAGGCTTTGGAAGTTTGTTAGAATACAGCGGAAACAATGTACAAGGGCTTGAAAGGGGGGGAGAAGAGGTTTCTATGCGGGAGCTACGAGTGCCGAGGAGTATCAAGAAAGATATGGCTGGTGCATTAGGTTCAATGCTCACTGGCTGGTTTGGTGGAGGCGACAAAAGCAGTGGCGACGACGCAGCGGAAGGTTCGGATCCGGCTCTGAATGACCAGCAGAGGAAACAACAACTACTGCGAAGACGAACGGTTGAAGATGTTCTTTGCTGGCTGCCCCCAAGCCCGCTGTTGCTCACAAATGCCACGGCCTTGCTGTTACGCCTCACACTTAGTGGGGCGATTGCTGAATCTGATGAAAGGTGGGCAGATCTTCGGGCGGCGTGGACCTTGACAATTAAAGGACAGAACGATGATTTAGAATTCGAGACGGATTCTACTCCCGTCGAGTATATGCCACTAGCAATGATAGCTTCTTCATTGGTAATTAATCCCAATGAGCTCCACATGAAAGATGTGGGGCTTCCACTGGAAAATGCAATGCAAGGCTTGCACAAATTTGGAAAGGTAATGAAACTCGGTCAGCTCAAGGTAGTATCTGCATCATCGCAACCTTCATTTGCGGCTTCCCGTGTTGAGGATTGGAGAGTGGTTCTGTGCCATTTAGCTCGCGCAAGAGACTCCTGCCAGCGTTGGGAAATGCCAAAAGGAATTTCGTCATCAACCTACCTTCTTCCTAATGATGCCAATCCACTTTCATCCATCTCTCCACCTTCACCTCATCCAATTGGTTGGGACTTTGACTTAAGACAATTTCTTGAGCATGCTTTGATATATGCGGCAATGGAAGTCGGAGATTACGAGAGTTTGTGTCTGGCCAGGGCTATATGTAGCGAGGGTACCACATTACGGTCGAACTGTCCTGAATTGTGGTGGAGATATGGAAGAGTGTTGGACTTGTTGGGTGATGAAGTAGCAGCGGAGAACGCCCGAGCTGCAAGCATCAGTTTAGGCAGTGGAGAAGGGGGGGCTACGTTTTGATGAACGTGATGGGAATATGAGCATAGCGACGTAAAAATCTTGTTAATAATCATTTGTGGTATATATTATGCTTCATGCGTTTGACTAGTGAATTATACTTGTCCATCACGATGCCCTTATAGCTCATCATTTGGAATGCTTAGCAAAACAGCACTAATGAAGACAATAACAATGACAACAATCTTAAAATCAATCGCGAAACCATCGAATCTTCCCCCCTCTCTAATGTAAACAAGTGGGGCATGCACAGATGAAGATGCATTTCCAATACCGCTACCTTCACTTGGCAATTCAAAGGCAATTCTCAAATTCTCTGGCTTCACCCACGCGGGCTTCTGACTCTTATCTTCAAAGTACACAGGTAGTCGGCCGTCATTGTGAAAAGCTCTCACATCGCCCACTTTACCATTTAGATGAGACGCGCTGACCAACCCATGGCAAATCACCGGACAGCCTAAATCAGGGTGAATGAGATCACTTGCAACGCGAAACATTTCCATGTCGTCCATCTCCCTCGGCTCTGTGATGGGGCCTGTGAGGACGCAGATTTCTCCATCATTTTCATATCGCAAAGCCTGGCATGGTTTGCCGTCAGGCAATAAAAAACACAGGCGTTGCTTGCTTTTTTTCAACAAGTCTTCAATACTTGTAGTGCAATTATGTTCTGGACCATGCACAAGGCGGCTGCCGGGAGCCAACTTAGTGACAAGCCGCTCAGCTTCGATGCCACGGTATACTTTTCGAAGCATTCTCGCATAGTGCAAACCTGAATTTATTGTCGCAACTGAAGTCAAGTCAGACGATGAAAGGCTAGTCTCGTAAATGATCCTTGCGTTCTCTAATAGAGCAGTTGTGTATGCGTTCGCGTCATTTTCGTTGCTCCAGGCCGAACGGGCCGTGATAACAGCAATTCTGCTTTCCATCCCTTTGGACTGTTCTTTCATGCCAAATGAATTGTAAATTATTCGAGCCTTTTCATAGCATTTGATTGCAATCTCATCACTCTCTTCTTCAGTTTCGTCCATTTCAATTATTGACCCAAAGCATTCACATCCGCACGCCTCAAAGTATCCAATAATTTTTCAAAAATTGTATTCGATACTTGTTTGGGGCATGTGCAACCACCCGTCCATCTTCTCATCCTTCTTCATTTTCTCGGCCATCAACAGCTACTTTTTTTAAAGCATTTCACACTCCATTTTAAGCATCCCCACATCTTGACACGACAAGGTCGGCACAGTATTGATCAACTTCAGGATTTTGGATCGAAGGGATTGAATTACTCTGATTTTATCCCATTTGCTGTTTTCGGGATGGCCGTATGTCACCTCCGCAAATGAGACAAATGCAGATGATATATCTAGAGATAATTGCCTTTGGTAGGGCTGTTTGCAGTTGGGGCAGGATTCCCATGGCTTGACAAAGGCCCGGGAGAACTTTGCCTCTGCCTCCAGTTTGCTCTTTTGCTCTGCGAAATTGACGATGCAGGAAAGATGGGCGAAGCCCACCGAATCGCCACGGCAAGAGCAGTCGCGCACCAATGGCTTTCCCTCTTCGTCGGGCCCATCGTCCAAGCAGAAGTAGCATGATGCTCCGTCCGGAATCGCCATCTCTACTCCGAGTAAGTACGGTCTAATTGAAGTCGGTGTTGTAAGGCTTCGCAAAAAAAAAGGTAGAGTATCCTTGTACTATGCAGGATCGGTATATCGGTCATTTTTAATATTTTGCCAGACAATTATTATTTTTGATTGGATATTCTGTGGGGCAAAACTACCAATTGGTAGTGATTTTGTAGAGAATAGTTAAGAATGTTCCAGACGCTTTCAGACAAAACCTCCCAGTGAGAAGAGATGCCCCAGACCATTTCCCACTCAAGTAAAGCGCAAAAATTCCGGTATTAAAAGATGGGGAATTGCTAGAGATATGAACGTGGAAGTCCGAATATCCCAAAAATCACTACTGCTAATTAATACCTATATGTATTCAGTTGCCGTGCTCTTGCAAATGCAATCCAAAGCAAATGGAGCACAGTGGAGCTCCGGGAGATCATGCACAATACGTACGAGCCCCCTTTTTGCATTCAGAGCACGGATAACGGACATATTCCGTATTAACTTTGTTGAATGCGTGGGTGGAATAATTCCACTTACCCTCCTGCACATTTTGCTTTTTGAGCATGTGAATGGTCAATGAGCGCCTCCAAAGGCATGGGGGAGATGCTGCAGTGACCCCATTTGATTGTATTTTGTTGCGTAGCATCCGCATTGCAAGGTTCTTTTGAAAAGTCGATGTTGGCTCCGCTGCTTCCTTCATCCCGCGTGCCTGAGCCTGCACACAATTCACCTCTGCAACCGACAACAAAAAAAGTAAATTGTCGGTTGGGCCACCATTTTGTCTGCCACACCTCTTCCAATCCAATAGGGTCATGTCAACAATTGTTAACATCGTTGACCCAATGCTTCACACGGTTGTGGCGACTGAATGGCTCGGCGTACTTGAAGGTCTTCCATTCCCCGTCAACGAAGTGCCACGTTGGATGGTCCTGGATTTCCTGCAGGAACTCCCGTCAATACTGTGTGTCGCTAATATCGATATTTGTTCTCTGAAGGGTGAGAAGCCTCTCTTCACCCTCCATACACCATTCATACTCCGGCGGTTGGTGCTCAATGGCCAAGATTTTCTTCCACTGTTCAAGTTTGTCCACTCATTTGCCCCCCTTTATCTTTGGCACTTGATGCCACGCCAACAAAGTATCCCATTCAGTCACTGCCAACATATCAACAATCTTACCTTGTGCAATTATTTGCAAGATCTTTTTCCTCTGTTGCTTGGAGTTGCTGTCGGCGTTTCTTGAAAATTTCACGAGCATCATAGCTTCCGGAACCTTCAGGTTCTGGCACCTCTTAATGAGCTCAACGGCCTTTTGGTAGCGCGAGTCCCTTCGGGCATTGTTCCTAGACATGTTGGTGACGTCCCTTATTAATTGTTTGCGATACTTCTCATGGGTTGGCGAGATATATCATCAGTTACAGAAGTGGTTCGACAAAATTGTCGAAGATGGTACATCCTCTACCTTAAAAATGGCACGCGTTGACAATGATGCCCCTGTTTCCGACCAGGGGTGTCATATATCAAACTGACCAGAAGCGCCTGATCTAAACGACTGTGCCCTTGGCTGGGTCAGTCTAGTGTAGATTTAAAGAGTTAACAATATAATTTTCACCAAGTGTCTGTTTCTGTGAAAAAAATGTAACTTTGGGGGTGCAAATAATGGAGCATTCCCATATCTCATTTGTATTTGTGTATCACAAAAGCAAATTTTGTGATTTGTGATTTGCAACGGTCAGATATGGAACTCGTTTTTTGGCGCACCGAGACACAAAAACACCACATCCCACAACTCCGACATCCCACAACTCAACTCCGACATCCCACAACTCAACTCTGACATCCCACAACTCCGACATCCCAGCACTAGCTCCCCATTGAATGACACCCTCCTTGTGGACGTTGAGGTTGCTTCTCTTCAAGATGGATTCACCTGTGAAGAAGAAGCACTGGAGATACAAGAAGACGTTTCTGAAGAGTCTCTCGGAGGAGGAGCATTGTCTTCGCTCAAGGAAGATCCCCCGTGCTTCCTTGCTGTCGTTGGATCTGTCTCCATGGTGTACTCTATTTTATTCCGCCATCAACCAGTCTCTCATCACCATGACTGGATTCAATGGCGCCTCTTTTGCATCTCTTTTGCAGAAGTTTGCTCTGCTTTTGGATGAATATACCCCCTTCAACACGAGTCACATCCTATTGAAGCAGGACCTTCGAAAGGAGGACGCCCAAGGAAGGTTTGTCCGGAGGATTGTCTTGGTCTCGTGCTTGTTTGGACTCACACGAGAGGGTCCCTAACGGTGTTGCAGTTGGTTTTTTAATGACATGCTCAAATCTCTGCATGTATTTGTGCTTTGGCCGCCGCATGATCGTCGAGGCATTGAAAAGTGACCCCCTTGACAGGATTGCAATTCCCTTGAATGAGGAGATCACTTTGTACAATGGAAAACAGCTTACCGTGGTGTGGCAAGTAGACGATCTCATGGCATCGTGTGAGGATGATTTCGAACTGACAAAGTTTTCATGTTACATGGGAAGGATATACGGGCCCACCCTGAGCATGCACCTGGGTAAGAAGCATGATTACCTAGGAGTAGACATGGAATTCTGTGATGATGGGGCACTGGAGGTGTCAATGGTCAAGTACCTGAAAACAGGATAGACAAATTTCTGGAGTTGATCAAGGGAAGAACGGCAACACCGGCGCACGATAAGCTATTTGTGATTAGAGACGAGAAAGATGCAAGGAAGCTGAATGAGGAGCAGTCCTTTCCTTGGCATTTCACCACACAGTGGCACAACTACTATTCATGGCAACAAGAGCGAGGCAAGATATTCAGACCGCGGTGGCGTTTCTCACAACGAGAGTTAAGAGTCCAGACGAAGACGATTGGGGAAAATTAAAGCGCGTGCTGAAATATCTCAATGGTACTAAATATCTGAAGCTGGGGCTAACCATGGATAACATGTCGATGTTAAAATGGTATGTGGGCGGATCGCACAATGTAGCAAATGTCATGGAGGAGCAGTGTTCTTGCTTGGATGAGGCGCGACCTCGAGTTATTCAAGGAAACTAAAGTTGAACACAAGGAGCTCTACCGAGATGGAACTAGTGATGGCAGATATGTTTATGCCGGAAATGTTGTGGTCTCTACACTTCATTCAGGCACAAGGATACAAGACGGAATGTGTAGGACTATATCAAGACAACATCAGTACTCAGTTACTCATAAAGAATGGTAAGATGTCAAGCGGAAAGAAGACCAATCACATCAAAGCAAAGTTCTTCTTTGTCAAAGACAGAGTGGACAACGGGGAGATAAAGGTGGTTGATTGTCCAACTGAGGAGATGTGGGCGGACATTATGACTAAGCCGCTACAGGGAACAGCGTTCAGGGTAATGAGAGCTGAGCTGATGAATTGCGATGTGAATTACGAGGATACAGCAGAGGAGGAGCCGGGGCAGCCCATTTGTAGCCCGAAGATGGTGTCATGGAAGAAGGACGTTGCATGTCCCTTCAAGACACTGCAGGAGTGTGTTGGGCACAATGGAAATCGGCAGTCAACAGACAGACAGGGGAGGAGGAATCTTGGCGTAGCCAGAGTTGTAGCTCCGACGTGGCACGTCGGAGTAGCTACAAAAAGGAGAGGTAGAGAGTAGAAGTGAGCGCGAGGGGCTCACTTCCTTTAATTTATCTAACGATACAATGTTATGCGTTTAGCGTCAGATTGACGTCTTCTCAACATAAATTAAAGGAAGCGAACCAGGCTGAGGACGCCTAATGAGAGAAGAAGAAATGAGCCAGCAGGCAGCGGTCGGCCGAGGAGGCGGACGCGGCGGCGGCGGCAGGAGGCCGCACAGATTTTCCCTCCGAGGGAGGGGAGGAGGTGCGACGGCGCCGAGCAAGGCGTACAAGTCGCCAATTGGGGAGATTGTGAAGCACACCTTCAACACCGGCGAGAACAGATTCGCCGCCCAGTTTACAGAATCGCGAGAGAGGGTCGCGGGATATATCCAACGAGCGGGGATGGATGAGAGCTACCTCGTCGCCGAGACGATCAGGACGGGGAAAGCACAGACAATCGCGCTGCCGCCCCCCGTCAACGCGAACGCCCCCGACAAGGCGGACCTGGAAGTCATTCGCGTAGAAGTCGTGAAGTCAGTGGCAAAGAGGCGACAGAAACTAGAAGAATCCCTCAAAAAGGGATATGCTACCATCTACGATCAGTGCTCGCAAGAGGTGCGAGACAAGTTAAAGGCAACCAAGGATTGGGACGTGGTGCAGTTGGAGCAATCGCTGCACGAGCTCATCAAGAGAATCGAGAAAATTTGTGTTGGGTTTGACGATCATAAACAGTCGGTTTTTAATTTGGTCCAGTCCCTCAAGACGCTGTTCTTGTACTCCCAATTGGAAAAGGAGACCGTGGAGGAATACACAAGGAACTTCCATAGCCTGTGGGATACGGTGAAGGCGTTCGGGGGATCGCCGGGGATACAGGATGGGCTCGTGGGGCAAGAACTAAAGAGGAGGGGGATCGTGACCCCCAACCCCACGGAGCTCGCTGAGGCGGAGGACGTTTCGATCGAGCAGGTGAAGGCGGCGATGTTAATCAGCGGAGCGAGTCGTCAGCAGTACGGGAAATTGAAGGACGAGCTGGCGAATGATTATCTGCTTGGGTCGGATAATTATCCGGACACACTGGAGAAGGCAGTGAGAATCCTGGCCAACTACCAAAACACGAGAACTTTTGCGCCCTACAGAGTGAGTGGGAACGAGACGGGCGTCGCGTTTCTACAGCGCGGGGGAAGAGGAGGCCGGGGCGCAGGAAGAGGAGGACAAGAGGGGCGAGGAACAAAGACAGAGACGAAGCCCGGAACTGGAGAGTCCTCCGGGAGTGGGGGAGACAACATGAGTACCATCACAGGCCGAACGGGCGGGGATGGCGCCAAGACGAACAGCAAGGGGGAATCCCACTGCTTTAATTGCGGGTCCCCAAGCCACTGGGCGTACGAGTGCCCCCAACTCAGCGGAGAGCAGCAGTCGCAGCTGCACATGAATTTAGAAGCCCACGAGGAGTCCACTCAAGGGGCCGCCAAGGATGCACATCAACTATTCAATGTAACGCTCGCGCAAGGAGGAGAGCTACCCAACGACAGGGTGTACCTCGATGGATGTTCGACCGTGACGGCCTTCAAGAGTGACAAATACCTGAAGGGGATTAAAAGTGAGGCACGAGGGGTGCGGATCAATTGCAATGCAGGCGCAATCTCCACAAACAAGAGAGGAACCTACGGCAATCTCAAGGTGTGGTACCTGCCGGATGGCATAGCCAACATTATTTCAATGCATGAGCTAGAAGGGATGTACCGGATCACGTACGACAGTTGGCAAGGGTACTACATTGTGCACACGCCAAAAGGAGAGGTCGGGTTCCACAAGGACGAACAGGGGCTTCCCTATCTGGATCTCAAAGAGTCAAGCGAGGCGGCAGTGATGTTGCTGCAATGGGAACAGGACCCCGACGCGACGGGGGAGCGATGCGAGAAGACGACGTTGGTACAAACGGTACGAGGGAACTACAAGGGGTACACCAAGGGTGAGGTGCTGAAGGCTAAGGAGGCGCGCAGGGCACAGGCCATGATGGGGAACCCAAGTGAAAAGGATACAAAACCATGGTGAGCAACAACTTGATTCCAGAATGCCCTGTCAACACATCAGACATAACTAATGCAAGGGCCATATTCGGGCCAGATCTCCCGAGCGTGCGAGGCAAGACGGTGTGGACGAGTCCTGCACCAGTGGTGGGGGAATATGTGGCAGTGCCGCAAAACCTAATTGATGCATATAAGGCCCTAACGTTGGCGGCAGACGTATTCTTTGTTGACGGAACGTCATTCCTACTGACGGTGGCGCAAAGGATCAAGTTTGTGACGGCGGAGTACTTGCCTTTGAGGACGGCACTGAACATAAGCAAGCACATACAACGAGTGCTCGACGTATACAGGCGTGCGGGGTTTAGAGTAAGAACCTTACTAATGG